>JAFIDM010120973.1:57478-76009 GCA_023159025.1 Thereuonema tuberculata | reverse complement strand
TTATTATTATTATGTAAAAGTTTCAAATCTTGGGTTTCCCAGCAAAGACAAAATGGCGGGTCAAAGACCAAACCACATATTGCCAAGTGGTGTTGTTATTATTATTATTAGATGTACTGGGACCGCTCCATTCACACAGACAAAACCATACATCACAACAGACCTGACATCACACTTGTTGATAAGGTCAACAAACAGACCTATCTCATTGATATTGCAGTGCCTATCAGCAAGAACATGCAGAAAACTCACGCAGACAAGATCAGTAAATACACCGACCTAGGATACGAGCTCCGGAAGCTGTGGAGGCAGGACCGAGTACGTGTTGTACTCATCGTCCTGTCCGCAACTGGTCTGGTGCCTCACACATTGCACCACAGAAGATCATCTTTCGCTGCACCAACTATAGAGTGGGAACAAGTGTTTTGAGAATCGAAATATTTTGCTTGCGAGCAAATCATTTTGCTGGATATAAAAACATTTTGCTGAACAACAAAACATTCTGCTTTGGGATAACAGCAGCGATAAAGCGTCATTATGGAGTCCGACGATAATACGGTTGTTATATAGTACTGGCTACAGCGAACTTTAAATGAAGGGAAAAATACAACGCATATGGGTTCATCCTATAAATAAAAAGAAATACAGGTGAATGCACGTTGGATAAATTTATTGTGGGATGAGCATAAGTTTAAAAACTTTCCACGAATCATAATAAGCACATTTGATTTTATATTAAATGCTGTTTGTGAACGCTTCTTCAAAGTACAGTTATAAATTGCGGACTGGCTCTCTAACACAAGAAACTGTTCTGCGTCGATCTCCATTTTGTTTACAGCGGAAACCAGACTATCACGCAGGCGCGTTGTTGACATTGCTTGGTAAAAAGTTCCGCACATGAGTAACTCAAAATGTTTGCTGGACGAACAATGGTCCATGCTTTCGAACCTCGAAAATGTTTGTTCAACGAGCAAAATGTTTGCGAACATTTTCTTTGTTTGTGAACATTTTGTTTTGTTTATTTGTGTCGATTGTATTCAAAAGCACTAGGATCCCGTGCACAGATTGTTAGATGTAGATGTTTGAAGAAGAGATATGTTGAGATGGATGTTAGATGAAGTAGAGTTCGGGTACGGTATCTAAAGTTTCTATCTATCTCTCTGCCTGATGTCGTACGGCGTCTAACCTCTGTCTGTCTCTTGTGTCTCTTCCGTTGTCTCCTTAGCTCTTAACCGTCTTTTACGTTCGGCTTCATTCTTTCGATCCAAATCTGTCTGTTGTGCTCTTTCCAATCATTATCGTTTATAATATGTTAAGATGTGTAATGTTGTATGAAAATATACAATCAGCCCGTGCTTTTAAATAACAACCAATTTACATTCCTAATCTTATTTACTATTAAAAATTTGGCTTGGTGATTCTTTGAATTTACAGTAAATTGAGTTTACAGCAAATAAGGTTAGGAATTTATAGTGGTTGTTATTTAAGAGCACAGATAATCCAAGAAGAATCGCTTCAAATGAAAGCGGTTATGATTTGTTGAATAGTTGAGCAAATAGTGATATGTATTAGTGTTATTCCTTTTTGAATGAACTCATTATTTGATAGCGCGCCATTGTTGACGGAGAGAACGCAACATTTTGAAGTTCAACAATGCTCATTTTGTATTTGTCGACTTCCTCGCAACACTGAAAACTGAACCCCCGTTTTCCATTGTTGCACTACCATTGTGAATATTGGAAACCACAAGTGCGCCTTTTGCATTCGCAACAATTCCACAGGCACACCCTTGTCCATTGTTGAACTGCGCCGGACAGACGGAAAAGATTTTACTAATATGTAGATTGAAAAAGCATGCCAAAGCAAAATGGGTTTTTTTTTGAAACAGTTTTGCTTGTTTGATGTACGCCCAGCCTCAATGTTTCAGCTTGCTTTGGTAACTAGTTCTTAGCTTTTAACAACTAAACTAAACTAAAGTCGTTATGGATTTTCCTTTTTCATCATTACGACCTTACCTTGCACTTAGATACCGTAGGATTTTAAATGTTTGGCCTAATATTTATTATATGCATCAGAGAGAAATGAAGTTAGATCAGAAGGTTTTTTTATTTCGAAATATGCATGCCGTCTATCTGTCTAATCACGATAACTCAAAACTTGTCCATTTTGGAAAGCTAAAATTTTAGAGGTAGGTTGTTACAGAGAAAATTTTATTAATTTTTGGTACATATCGAACCAATAGGCAAGGAGCTAAAACACTCCGTTGATGAGTTTGGACCAGTAGTGAAGCAGCTGTGGACGAAAAACCGTCAAAGTGAATGTATAATATTTTTTTTTTTGATTGAATATTTTTTTTGAAAACAAAAAGTTGGTATGCCAACTATAGTGTCACCTCTAGATTAAAAACAATTCTTTCTATAAATCTTTCTATTTCCGAAAAATGTACATGTTAATTTTCTATGTCTGCATTTATAGTTGTCTGTCTTATCCCTGTCTCGATTGCCTAACAAATCTTAACATATGACAGCGCTTTTGTTTATGAATTTTATTTTAATCTCAAATTAAATAAATGTTGTCATTACCAGAGATACAGGAACTAACGTTAGTATGTTCAGTGAAGCACCTAGATAAAGATTTGACATTGTTAATCATATTTTTTTTATTTTATTCAAAGATCTCTTTCTTTACCGATTGTTATCCAGCAAATCCCAACTAAATGAAATAAAAACAAGGTAGTGACAGCGATTAGTAAACAAATCACAATGCTTCGCAACGGCTTCTGATACGTAAAAGACAATATAATTGATATTGCTTTAATTTCCTTATTATTATAAATGTGATTATTGCGAATGCAAAAGGCGCGATTGTTGCGATTGTTGTGATTGTTACTAATGATATTTTAATGATAATTTAATGATATTTTAATGATACTTGTCCACAGGCAGACGGACAAAGCGGGATTAGAAGGCTTCTCTTACTTGTACAAGTATCAGAAGCCTAAAAAATCTAATAATTGTTCCAGAAAACTTTTCAGTTATAATTCTAATTTAAAACCAGTTTACATGTGTGTTTATATATGTTTTAATCGATTACTGTGGTTGTTTTCAAAGCTTTTCAATTATTTATTAAAAAACAAAACAACTTTTGATACAGTTAAGATTGAAAAATATGATTTTAATAAAACAAGTCATTAATAATGATGATATTTTTCTGATTTCTCATCAAAACACGACTTATGGTCGTCCTTTCATGTCTCTATTCCTTTTTATTGTCATTACAAAATTACATCTCAGGCAGAGAATAATAATAAAAAAAATCCATATTTCTGTATGACGTTTTTACAACGAATTCTTCGGAAAACATCATACATTATTAATAGGAAGTAAGGTTCGTATTAATTTTTAAGGATGTTGCTTGTAACGAACTGTGCTTGAATTCTGTTTACAGGACAGCACGGTCTTTCATTCGAAGCTTCGTGCCACATTATTTGACAATCTGCACCGTGGTATTGTCAAATGGGAGCTCCAGGGAATGCCTCCCAGTCCAAGTTGCGATTTATATATTGTGCTGATTGCTGACCAACGCAGCGTTCTGTTGGTGTTCCAAAGAGGCCTTAATAGGGTAAGTGCACTTATACCAGTGATTCGTAATCTTTATTATTGCTTGTAACTTTTGTTTTTAAAATTTGCCCTTGCGCCCCTTCAAGGTGAGCTTAATTTAATATAATATTACAAATCTAAATTATTTTAAGAAATCCATGAACAAGTAATTGTACAAAAATCCACGAAATACATAATAATTATTATTATTTCCATTATTATATATTTTATTGTTCAAACTAAGTTATTTTTTTACAAATGTAACATACCAGCACAAATCTAAATAAAAATTGAAATTGCCTCTCTGTTTTAGTTATGGGGAAGGAGTTGGGAACAGCTGTTTCGTCCTTCTCATCAGCCCAATCCCCGCCTTCCCCTGAAAACCCAACCAGAGAGGCAAGATCACTTTCTATCTCCATAATTTTTGTAATTTTGACTTGCTTATCTAAAAAGATAATGTCTCGTTTGTTACTATTGACTACTCGATCTCTGATTATTTCTCTTTCCTAATATAATTTACTTTATTATTTTCCATTTGCTTATGGGGTGTATTTGTAGTAGTGTAATCCTATTTCAACTAAAGGTATTGTAGTGTTACTTCGTGAAATATTATTTTCATACATTGTAACATCTTTTGCTATAGTTCTAGAAAATAACTACGTCCACAAATTCTGTGGTCTATTATTTTCAGTCAATTAGATGTGTAAGAACTGGTTGTATTGCGAATTTACATGAGTTACGTTTTACTCAATTATCTCTGCACTGTTTTCTAGTGAGATATCATCTTAGAATTTACGATATTCCATCATTAAGGTATAATTACAGTCCATATTCTGCGAAGATATTAAATATTTTTAGTTTGGTATGTACAGTGGTATTCAAATAAACTGCATAAACTCCTAAATATTGTAATTTTTATCATATAAACCCAAATACTGGAAATATTTGGTAGGTTTTGCATCAAGTATGATTGGCAATCATACGTCATTACGAAATATAGGAGTTATTGAAACATCTACTTTTTTCGTCTACAGATGCCCCTTCTGAGGAGTTAGTCATTTCGTACTTGTGTCGTCATGACAAGTTATGTGCAGTTGATGCTAAGAAAAAAGCATATTATTCTTGTTTTAAAGGAGAAAGGATTTTCAACGTCTGATATTGCTAATCGAGTGTCTTATAGTCAGTCGAAATTTCTTTCCAATGATAACAATATTAGGTCTGTTTATAGAAAAACAAGAAAACTGGTCACAAAACCAATCTCTACGCCAAAACAGGACTATTGTCTTGAAACTTTTATGCCTTAAAAATCCTAAAGGTTCTTCTGCTGAGCTGAAATGTGGATGAGGAGAACATACAGGATGGTAGCGAAAGCGATAATAATCAGGAGACGCTTTTCAAATAGACTTCGTCTGAAGAAGCCAGTCCTCAAATGAAAAAGCCTGAATGGTGCATGTCAAATGGACACCAGATCAGTCGAAGAAATTCAGTCTGCAGGCAAAGCACACGATTTTAAGAATACGTGCCAAAGAATATCATCTTAACTACAAAGTTAAAAAAGAAAAATAGGTTTCATTTTATCTTGCTGTTGTTAATGAATGTTCTTCAAAATGTTGACACACGACTTCCTGTGTGTTAATAATCAGTTTTCCAATGCAAACATGTGTAATCATCTTTTGCTCATTACAATGGCTGTCAGGGATAATTTATCTTGTGATTGCATGTATCTGCGATAGCTCTTTTTAAGACCAGTAATGACAATGGAGCGTTGATTAATGACACATATGATAATTTTTTTTTCTTACTACGACATATCTGAAAATATATATTAAGAGAATTCAATGATATACTCGACTGTCAAGCTTGACTAGACTTTAAAAGACGTGATTTGAATTGTTAATGGAACATTTATAAAGAAGTTTGAATTTTTTATAGCTTTGAAGTTCTGCCTAAAAGAAATAACTTCCAAATACGGAATCAGTCGGAAACTTCGATTGACCCAGGTCGAGGAACAAGAAGTTCGAAGAACTTAAAACCTACTTTCGTTAAATTATAATTTTTTTAAATTTAAGTAGTGAAAACTACAAACACGAAGAACTTATATTTATACAGAAATTTGTAATATCTACTGAAAACAACCAGTACGAATTTTCCAGTTCCTGAAAAAAGAAATGAATTAAACCTTCATTATTTACTTAAACTGTGTAAAATCGGATTAATTTTAATCGTATCACGCACAATGGATTAATTATTTTTAATGGATTTTAAAATATAAGGGTCAGTCATTTAAAAACCGAACATATGTGATTGTAGAAATGTGTCTATGATCCTTGCGAGTTACGTCCCACGTAAACGAAGCGAGTACATAGGAGCACCTAGTTTACCTTCACCCTTGACGTCACGCGTCACGTGCCGAACACCACTGGTGGCAGTGTGGTCACTGTCGAACTGTAAAAATGGAAGCGAGCAGCGCGATGTTGTGCGTTTTCTAACAACGAAGGTGTGAGAAGCAAGCAGATGCATACGCGGATGAAAGCAGTGTTCGGTGATTACTGCATGAGCCTCTCACAAGTGCACATTTGGCGAAAAGCTTCCTAGAGGGACGCACATCCCTCCGTGGCAACGAACTGCCAGGACAACCACAAAAAGTGACTGACAGTGTTGTAGCGCGTGTGGATGAGTTGATTAAAGGTGACCGGCGTCTGACTGTGGATGACATCGCGGCCCTGGTGGGTCTGAGCCACGGTAGCACCCATCAAATCATCACCAACAGACTCCACTAACAAAAAATCTGCACTCAGTAGGTTCCCCATAACTTAATGAAGGTCAAAAGGGCTAACTCATGGCCATTGCTCTGTATCATCTGCAGCGATATCAGCTAGAGGATGACCTGTTTTTGTCACACATTGTTACAGGTGATGAGACATGGTGTCATGATTACAAGCCTAAAACAAATAGGCAAAACCTATAGGGGAAACATTCCACCTCCCCGCTACCAAAGAAGTCCAAGGCCATACAGAACAGTACGGATAAGGCAATGATGACATTGTTCTTTAATAAACTTGGCACACTCCTCATCGAGTTTCTGGAGACAAGGGCAACTGTGAATGTCATGTTCTATGTTGACACGCTCACGAAGTTGCGGCGAACGATAAAGGCAAAATGTTCTGGACTGATCTCAGAGGTGTCACTTTGCTCCACAACAACGCCTGTCCGCATACTGCCGATATTGTCTGCGCCACAATGCAGAAATTCATGCACCACCCACACAGAGTCCTGACAGTGTCCGGAGAATTGAAATGTGCCCTCAAAGGCAAACGATTCAAATCGGACGATGATGTGCAGGACGCAGTTCAACAATGGCTCCAGCAGCAACCCAAGGACTTCTTCCACAGAGGCATTGAGCGTCTCGTTTCACAGTGGGATAAGAGTCTAAACAGGTGTGGCGACTACTTATAGCTGACTCAAAGTTAATGTGCTTTTCCACCAGGTGTTCGGTTTTTCAAATGACTGACCCTTATAGATTGTTTAAGATAATGAGATATTAACACAAATAAGATATGAATCCATCGTTTAGCTTGGAATGGTTTGCTGTGGAAATTTCTGTTGCCTTCTTGACATGGACCCCATTTGACATCGTCCCTAATCCACGAATGTTCGTACCAAGTTTTAAGATGACCCATCCAGCGGTCCAATAGTTATTAAGGGAACCCACCACAGACTGACTGATTTTAGAGCCTTACTTTCCCATTGGCAAGTAGCTAACAATGAGTTTACATCCGTTGTTTAAAAAAGATTCCAGGAATGTTGGCAGTCAATTGTGATCACTGCAGTTGGATGGAATAATTCAGATATATTCACGGCAGTTGCTGGAATTACAGACTAGCTTTGATGTTTATTGTGTGGAGTTTTGGCTCAAGCAAACTGTCAAAAACCATGCTTGTCAAAAATAAATAATTAAAACTATTGACCGCGATAATACATCATGAAAGCTTCAAGTGGCGAAGGAGATACTGGCTTCCGCGATTCTCAATCTTCGCAACGATGTAAAGGTCCGAAGATCTTTAACGGACCGACGCTCGCCCGCTTTTCTACCGGGAAACAGAGCGGTCACATTTGCCAGTGGGAGGTGATTCTTCATAACTAGTCTTAATCATTTCTAGGCATCTAGTTTCATAATTGGACAAATCCAATAAACCATTTTTTTTTTCAAGAAAACCAAAAAAAATTTTACTCTTTTAAAAACATCAACACAAAATAAGTCACATTTCCTTGAAAATTATAATAATAATAAAACACCTTTACAATTTAGATTACTTGCAACAATGATAACAGTTTAGTAAAGCATAAAAAAAATTAATATACAAAACAATTAAAATTAGGCTTCATATCAAGTGAACTAAATTCTTTTTTAGTTAACCTAATATTTTTCAATGATTGTGTCTTATCTATTATCTTTGCATTAGCTATTAAAGTATAGCATAGCCCAAAACATACATGTATTCATTTTCTAACATTATTAAGACTTTTACTGGTAGCATAAACGGTCTATAAGATCTATGAATACATCCAGTTTACATACAATAAATCGTATCATCGCATTCTGTGAAGTTTATGTAGTTTCTACTCATTCTCAATAGAGCTCAAGAGAGTTGTTGTCACAAAATATCTTTACTCTTGCAAAATCTTCATCATAGAACGTTTCCAACAAATTTGAAAATACAGATTAATTCCGTTAGCACTGATTTGATGAATATCGTTTACTTAGTAAACGATACTAAGTTTTGAAAGTAGGCCAAAACTAGGAGTAAAAGTAATTTACGTAAGGATTACGAAAGATGGTTGTTATATTATTATTATTATTACTATAATTATACAATAAGGACCTTTCATTTCAGATTCCTATGGAGAATTTTCAGGGTTTCTGTCAATCGACTCTTTAAGTTTCTTCAAATCTTTGTAACTCTTTGTTCATACTTAATATACTTTATAAGTTTTCTGGGTTTTGTTGCATGTCTCACAGAACAAAGTGATCATGTTTGGATCACGGTTGTCCTGGTCTGATTCTTCTACTATTATTTGACTTTTTGATAATTTTCTTTAAATAAATAAATGACTATTTTACAGAAGGGTTGCGTATTTCAAAGATTTATTTCGTCTTAAGAAAACACGATAATTTATCAAAAGTTGTCTGTCTTCCGGAGTCAATTTAGTTTGTTGACACCGGAAATGCTTTGAGTTTTACCTTTAGCCTTACATTTGTTTATTTATATTAATCATAACTTATTGTTCTGTATTTGCAGGTAACCTTGATCGATTCCCACTCCCATTTGCAGCACGGGGCCGTCGTTGCTCAGACCAGCATTTCCCACCTCAAAGAGCTTTGTATCTGGTACGACGATATGTGTTGGCGCTTCTACGAATCCAGACCGTGTTGCTATGAGCTTTCGTATTTGTACTTCCAGTCAGCCACCTTCCCCACATTCAGTATGCGCCGTCCCTACAGAACGATTAACTCGCGATGGTAGCTGTTACAAAGAGTTTTCGACATTCACCGGCCAATACCTTTTTTTTTTCCTAACTTTTTTCTTTCTTTTTTTTTAAAAAAAAATCAACAAAATTACCAACGATGAGAGACACAGGAATTTAACTTTTTCTTTCTTTCCTTTTTGTTTGTTAAAGAATACTTTTATAATGTGGTTGCGTGTTTGTGTGCAGGATTCTTAAACCTTATTCAGATTCGAGGAACTGCACAAAAAAAAACCCATCGAATTGAGGGAAAACTACCAGACATAACAGCTATACAGCGGTATAGAATAATAACTCTATTTTTGTACAAAATACTTCGTAATGACAAGGACATTGAGATATGCAGGAGCACATGGACATAAAAGAGGGCAGCGGGAAGGATTTTCAATAAATCTTACAGTTACTTAAAGCACAGAGTGGAAAAAATATGAAGATTTATTTGAAATCTCTGTCAATAAAACGGACTCAGACAGAAACCATTTACAAAATCACTCCAGTCGGATGGGATTTGGTTTTTTTTTTATCTTATTTTTCTTTATACTCTCCTTTTTTTTTTTATTATGTTTCGTTAACACAGTATTTATCAGAAAAAAACCATTTATTTATCAGAAAAATTAACAGTTATATCGTATTTCTTAAGTTCAAGAAACTAATGGAATTGGAGTGAGAAACTAAAGTATATTTTAGAGTTTAAAAGCCCACATACTATTCCAGTTGGAAGGACACTTAAAATTCTATGAAATATTTTTCCAGGGTAATAAATTTTTAGTATAATGCCAAAATGCGTGTCTTTCTGTTTTTCTGTATGACTTTCCTTGAAAATTATGATTTTTATTCATATTTATTTATTAGGAAGTAGTTGACCAACACAAAATGATCTTATGGGTTGGCATCGTGGACGCCATATTGAAATTTCGAAAAACTTTATTGCTTAGCAATGAATGGCATGAAGATTAGAAAACTTTAAAGCCATTTTCTAGGAGATAATTCCTGTAACCACTCTTTTGGTTATTTTAATTTATTGTTTATGCCTGATTTTAGAAAATAGGCAATTGGCAACAAAATTGTTTCGTTTTCTGTTACTTTAAATATTTACTAAGTTCAAAGGTAGATTGACCTATACTGTCTAGTGGAAGTCGACATGTATTTGCTATTTCTTGATATGAACAAATTACAAGATGACGTCCAAATCTTCGATTGCCAGCCTATAAGATTTGTTTTCAAACACGACATTAAATATCATGGATCAATCAATTAGCTATTTAATCGGCATTAATATAAAGAGGTCGTTATTTTTAAATAAATCTTACATAATACCGATGGTAGTTAGCTGTAGGTTCCTAGAGTTCCATGAAGATCGCTTTGAAGATTAATCCTTTGCAATGAAGTAAAGGTTAAAAAATCTCACGATAGACGTTTGTACATAACTTTTATCAGAGCACTTCAAATGCTTGAAGTTCACGACTACCAAATTCACGAATAATTTTTTTTTTAATCTGATGCAGTTTTTTCCTTGATATGCGCAATATCTACTTCCGCTTCATTGAAGAATAACGGTAAGTCATAAGCCTTGTCTATCTAAAATTTCAATAAAAGCCTTTTGGAAAACATGTAGCTATTTATTAATAAATTTGCTTTAATATAAAATCAAGTCAGAATGTTAAAAGCTAGGTAGGTATTAAAAAAAAAAAGGAAGCTTTTAAGTATTATTTCCAGAGAGAAATTGGCTGAATTAGAATTCACCGCTGTACTTATTTTGCTTCGAAACTACCGTTGATACACAGGAAATCTACGAAATATTAAAAAGTAGATATTTGGTCACAAATATTTGTAACAGGACATACATGTATTTGTGGGCATGGTTGTATTTCTACAGGTTGATTCAAAAATTACCTATACAAACTTAGATAGGTCAAGAATATAAAAACAAAGTGCTCAGTTTCCCACAATATCTCTGTAAATGTGAAAACGTTTGATGATTGGGCGCACGTCTGTTGGGCAACCGTTTACGATACAATCGTACAGCGGCTCATCCGTTTCCTTTCGCTACCTCATAGACTTGCGTTATCTGTCCTCTCGCCAGTAGTGAAGCGATACATCCTACTCGTTCAAAGTCAACGTCTCCACGCTGCTCTAACCAATGTGCTGCCCATACAGCGCCCATACAGCGTCGGGTGACGTTTGCAGACATACGTTCCACTACGAATACGGTTTTTGTATTCCTGACCTACCTATAAAGTTTGTACAGGAAATTTTGAATCACCCTGTGTATAAAAGCTATCTACGGGGTGTTTATATTCCATCTAATGAACCCGAAAGAATAAATAAATAAGTAAATAAAGATGCTATTGGAGATCAAAGAAAAAAATTAAGTTTTAAGTTTTTGTAAAAAAGACAGTCCGACCATGATATCTTGACTATTGGAAAAATTTCAGAGCCCCATGAAGTCAGCACTAGTCTCTCAGAAGATCCGAAAATGTTACTGCTATAAAACAAAACAAACAAAAAAATAAGTTCTAATGATGTTTAAAGGAAATGCATGCTTTATTGATTGATTGGCTGCTGTCAATATAAGATTTAACTGTTATATTTTGAGTTTTATTATATTTCTTTTAAATATGTATTTTTTAAAGCCCTCTGCTTTGAGGCGCTCTTGTTTGTCATTGGTTGGAAAACAGATGCGTCATAATCACGTGGGTTCCTTCCCAATCGTCAAGATATCGTGGTCGGACTCTTAAAATCTCAACATTGACTTATCTTAGATCAACGAATGAAAATAAATAATACAAGACACCAGAATATTAAAAAATACACCGTTGAGTTTACTTCCATTTATTCTGATTAATTCGCAGCATCACTACAAGAAATGTTTACTTAAATGCTTACTTTCTGAACTACGAATTAATAATCGTAAACTTCCGATCTTTACTTCAGTTTTTTTTTTTTTTTGAAAAGCCGAAGGATAACCAAATAATTATAAATGTATTATTATTATTTATTAATATTGAAATCTTACTGTAAAAACCTAGAACAAACGACATTTCTTTATTGTTGAAACACTGTTTTATAGGAGCTCTATAAGATTTTAACCCCCTCTGTGAAAAAGAAAAAGAAAGGAAGAACGAAATTAAACCCTGTAGGATTTACATCTTTGAGCTCCTTCTACCAAAGATCAACTCATTGCTGCCAGGTCCCCCAGAATCTTTTTTTTTTATCTATATAAACATGTTCCCTTTTTACAATACTGGCCAAAAATATATTAAAGTTTTGGGTTTTTGAGCATACCTTTTTTCAAATTTAATATTTTCTTTTGAAATTTTTACCAGTTGTTTCATTGTAAAAATGAATTCGAAAAACTGCTTAGTCGTTTTTTGAAACCTCCTGTAATTTTATTCACAAACTGAACGAAATTCACGTTTAATTTAGTCATGACAAGAAACAACATAAATGGCAAGAAAGCAAGAACCGAAGTGATTTCCTAGTTAGGACATCCTAGTATTTGCTCGCTTAGCCCTAGGCGTCAATGACAGCCTGGCACCTACGAGGCATTGAATCGATAAGGACTTCGATCTTTGACCGTGGGATCTTCTTTCATTCTTGCTTGAGTTGTGCGAATTTACTAATGGCATTCGAAGCATGAGTGCTTATCAGCTCAAGCTCCTCCCATAGCGATTCGATGATGTTGAGATCCGAGGGCTGCGATGGCCAGTCAAGGAGGGTGACTCGTTGTCGAGCAAACCAGTCCTTGATGTGCTTTGATTTGTATTTAGGGTCATTGTCTTGCTAGTAAAGGATGGTACGACCGATGGAACGACGAACATAGGGTCGCATTGTACTCTGCAAGATGTCTTCGCAACCCTATCTATCCACAGGAACGTCTACTCTTCGATGAGGACTCAGGCCATGGGCAGAGAAACATTCCCAGACCATGAATGACTATAGGTAGCCGATACTAGAGATCGAATCTCTTGCTAACAGGGCGTTTAAACCACTTTACCAGTATACCGTCAGTTCCAAAAATATTGAACTTCGATTCATCTCTCCAGAGGACTTGTGACCACTATATTGGTTCCCTGTGCAGGTGCATTTTCAGTGAACGTGAGCCTTTTTGGAGTGAAGATTGTTCTCCAAAATACGCGGTTTCTTCACGGGGTGTCCATTAAGTCCGGCCTGGTGCAGACGAAATCGAATAGTACGAAAAGAAGGAATAGAGCAATTGGGATGCAAAAATCGGTCGAGCAGAGTTAGATGCAGTCAGACGTGGGCTGCTCCTCGATGTTCGAATATTGTTGCGATCGACCAGACGGCTGGTAACACGTGGTCGTCCTGGCTTGGACTTTGTGTAATGCCTTCGTGAGTCCAGCGCTTGTAGACATCCTCTGACGATAGCTTCCTGTTGTTGAATGATCAAATTATATACTCCACGAAATTTTACCCATTATTTGAAATAACAATCAATCAAAAACAACTGCAAAAACTAAAAATAAACAATTTAAAACAAAAAGATGTTACAAAACAGTGCGATTTCTGAAGAATCGATAAACATGATTAAACTCTTAGTGAAATAACACTAACTTCACCATGATTGGGCTGCAGCATGCATACCACATAAAAATAATTCTGTAAATATTTCAACTGCTTCGTTGACTGACAAAAGTTGTGCTCAAAAAACGAAAACTTAATATATTTTTAGCAGTACTTTATATCTGGAGTTGGTTTTTTTCTTAATACAATTAATGAAAGTTTTTGATCTCATTGAAATGTAGTTTCAAGAAATAGCCTTGAAGGTTAAAACTTGCGAATAGTCACCAACTATTCGGTAACGTGTTGTTCTGTTCCTGGTTGGATTTGCTCTCACTCCCATCCCCAACCGAAATCTCGGAAACTGGAAGCAAGTTTATATTGATGCTTTCCTTTTTTTCCTCTTTTTTCCCAACGTTTCTCGCCCTTCTGCTAATCCATTGGCGTTAACAATGCCAATTTATTTCTGGAGAGTTTATATTTATTTTGAAATAAAGTAAGCATTGCATGTTTCATTGTTTGTTTGTTCCGTATGCGTTCCTATACCATTCATCAGATTGCGATGAAACTTTGATAAGGAGTTGTGCGCACGTAGCGAAGGTTTCTGAATTAGTAGAACCATTTTACAATATCTGATGCGCGACAAAGTATTTACGGTTTTAACGTTTGCAGTTTCCGGTGCGACTCGCATTTGCAATGACCATCAACAAAGCACATGGACAGCTGTATGTGGCCTGCTCACGCGCCGGAAAACCTTCTGATTTATTCGTGTATGCATCAGACGGAAAAACAAAAAATATTGTGTATCCAAAAGCACTTCGTAAAGAGAATTAAAACACAAACACTTTCTTTCTTTGAGTGGCATTGCAACGCATGCCGAGTACAGCTAGTTGTAATATAAATAGAATGAAATTTACATTAGGTATAAAATTGGCATATATTCGTATTAAATTTTTGTAAGTTTCGAATAAAATACTTACAAAAGATGAAAAAAAAGATAAATATTGAGAATGCACAAATTCCCATTCACTCCTTGAATTATCATCAACGAGACTCTGGGACAGCTATTTCGTCCTTATTGTTACTCGGCAGTCAGGTTTATCCATTGGTTATCAACTCTGAACGAGTAAAAGACAATTGATTCGCTCCCAACAATGTGGGACCTCCCAAAAAACAACAACAATAAGATAAACATTTTACTGTACCAAATAGTATCAAAACCTCGCCTAGCTAACTGCTAGGCACAAAAGGCATTTAATTTAAGAACAAAAAAAAGATAAGCTCATAATAGGGGAAGTGCATAAGTTAAAACAGGATAGAAGTGAAAATATTGAGATGCATTAAATTTCCATTCACGCGATTGAGATAGGCATCAATGGGTAAATGGCTGAAGAGTCCTAACAAGGATGAAACAGCTGTCTCAGATTCCCGTTGAGGATAACTCAAGGCATGAATGGAAAATTGGCGTCTCAGTATTTATACTTTTATAATGTTTTAAACTATGCACATTATATTCCCCAGTACAGATCCACAATCCTACATCCGAAATCCTTGGGTCTATATTACAAAATGCTTCGCAAATGAGTGTTATATAATGTAGGTATTTATTCTTAAGCTTGTGCGAATTTGTTTGGTCAAATTCCTCCCCAAAAAGTTCATTTTGGCATTTGAGATCACCCGTATTATTCATATTGACATCAGTATATGAATTGGTCCTGTCAGTATGTATGCCAATGTTGGTCAATTAATTGACTGCCATTATCAGAACCGGATACATCACTATCTTGTGCACAAGTAGTTGTTACTGATGTAGGCTTTGGCAACAGAAAATCGAGTCCATCCAGAAGGTAACAGGAAAAACATAACCAGTATATGTTCAAAAATTATGATAAAATTGTGAATTTAGTTGTAATTTTTTTTTCTTTTTTACTAAGGTTAAAGTTTTACTAAGCTGACATTTTTTTTATCTTTCTTCTGAAAACGTTTGTGCTTGGAAATTCCGAAACCAATTTGGAATTTTTAGTTTTTAAACTGATCCCATTAACTGGGCATTGTGATAATCCCAGTAAAATGTAATGTGTATAATAATCCGGTTTATGCAATCTAAATCCCGTTTGTGTCTGGAAAAATCTCGTATAAATGTGAAAATGTCACTCAACTTCATCAGTACTTCGTCAATCAGACTTTCCAATAAATTGGATTAAGGATGAAGTAAAAATTTTAATGTTAGAAAAAGTGGCAAAACAAGGAAGTTATTGGAAAGTCTGATTATAAGAAACACAAGAAATATAAATTTTAATAGAAGTAAAGGATTAGAGGTAGAGAATGTTTTTGTATATTTGGCTAATGAAATGGTAAGGAATTGTATGAACAAAGGCAAAAAAAGGCGTAATAATTGAAGAGTTTAAACAATTATGATTATAGTTAATTGAAATAATAAATGTTTGTAGCATTTTATTGAAGAGCTCAAACAATTGTGATTAAAGTTAATTGAAACAATAAATGTTTGTAGCATTTAAGGGCGAAAAATGTTTGTTAACAACTATGTTTAAGATGTGTATGTGAATGATATCACCTGGAAATGTATTATTATAACCAACAAACTTCAAAAAGGAAGAAAGAAAAAAGATCTTCCGAAAATTCGTATTAAAAAAATGTTTAATATAGTAAGAGGCGTTGAAGAAGTATTTATTTTACATACATATATCTTGCTGAATTTTTTTCAAGAAAGTAAAAAACAAAAAAAGACTACGGTGCACTCCTGATTATCCGGGTTAATCACCGGGAGGGGTCGCACGGACAATAGAAAAACACGGATAATCCGAAAAAAAATCAACATGAGTACAAAAATATAAAAATTACTTACATTTTCAAGCTGTATAACATCAAACTAGGAATTTTCCTTTTAACATTTACTGCTCAAAAAATCTGTAATACGTCTTTGCTTCTGCTGTTTGTTCATGTCTTGTCGAATATCGACACATATTTTACGATTTCACCTCTACGCACTTCACAATACTATCAGCTAAACCGGACAAGATTCTAATTCACATCAACATCGATTTTACATGCATGATAAGCGTGAAAATGTTTCTCTTTAATTTTTTTTTTTTTGAGAGTCTAGGATGAGCACGGATAATCCGCAAACCGGATAATCCGCAAACCGGATAATCCGCGCACGGATAATCGGGAGTGCACTGTATATTATTTTAATGAAATGATCTTTTTTATTTTTAAGTTTGCAATGACAACTTTAACCAGTATTCAAAGAATCGAATAAAATCTTGTTTTTAATTATAAGTATATAATTATAAAATGTGATTCTACGAAAAATATTGAAATGTTTACTGGGAGTTATTTTTTTTTTAATTGAATGGTTGAGTTGAAAAAGGTACATATTCCACAAATGTAAACTTTTGGAAAAATAAAAAAAAAAAAAACTGTTTTTTAAGAAAACTAATTTTTTTACAAAAAAATTTTCTATTATCGATTTATACCTTTAAGTGAAGTGAATTCATTGTGCTTTGTAAATATATAGATATATAACTTTTTGTAGCATAAAACTATGAAAATATATCTCAGTGTAGTTTGTCAATTTTGTGGAATATGTATCTTTTTCAACTCACTCATTCAATTCCAGTTCATTCAATATAATTTTACTGAGTGTTAACATTAAATCATTTGGATTTCTGATTTTCAATGTAAAAAAAAATATTTAAATATTGTAATAACATATATTTCTAAAAGTAAATTACAATTTTTCAGATTCTTTAAAGAAAGAAAAAAACAAACAAAATATGCCCTTTTCTGAGGCAATTTGTTGTCAAAAACGCAATATTAATTTATAAATAAAAAAAAAGCACAAATGGATAGTAAATATTCTTGATTAATAAATTATTATGGACATTAAATTTTTGCTTTTCATCGCAATAATAATTTTTGGTAATGAAAATTATAATAAAGTTAAGATATTTTTTATATACTTAAGATCTCAGGTAATAGTTGGTGAGCAAAGCGAACAAGAATTCAATATAATTTTAATAAAAATTACAGAACTGGAAAACAAGAGAAAACAATTACAAATTAAATTAGCGAAACTAAAATTTTAAAAATAAAGATTACAATAAGTAATAGATTTATAGACAATCTCTGAACAGAACGGTAGATCACTATGTGTATCAAAACAAAGATTTAAAAAAACAAAACAAAAACAAAGAATTCAACCAATCAAACGAACGCTTTGGGATGCACCAATCGTAGTGTCGCTTACTGACGCTGTCGGCTGTGAGTTTCTAGTTTCTCTTTTTACTCCTAGGGAGCTGACACACACAAAACGATGACGTCACCAAAGCGGTGGCTAAACCATCGTGTGAGCGGACGAGCGTTTTCTTTGTTTCGAAATGTCTGCTGCTTTTGATTTCAATGGGTGAGAATGAATGCACTTAGTCTGTACGTGTCCACGTGTCGCATGGTGGTGTTGGCCGACGCCGAGAACGTGGATTCGTGGTCGGAACTGAGTCGTCTTTTGCCTCAACTGCGTCAGGCTCTTTCGTGCAGTGTTTGCGGGAAGATCCTGCGGGACCCGACGTCGTCCACCGTAACTTTGTGCCACCATTCCGTGTGCAAGACGTGCATCGGCGGCCGAATGAGGATCCGGCCGGTGTGTCGGTGCACGAAGGACTACTCCAAGTTCGTCGACAACCGGCAAATGAGGATCCTACTCCAGTGCTTCCGAAAGTTCTGTCAATACCTATGGAGTACGCCATTGTGTAGGAAGTTAGACACCCTTCACACTTCCACCAAATTGTCCGAGATCATTATCGAGGGCATCGGGCTTAAGGAGGAATTCCCGGCTCCGGGGGTCTCGATCAACAATTTCCTGACC
>JAFIDM010120973.1:38782-57378 GCA_023159025.1 Thereuonema tuberculata | reverse complement strand
GGTCAGGAAATTGTTGATCGAGACCCCCGGAGCCGGGAATTCCTCCTTAAGCCCGATGCCCTCGATAATGATCTCGGACAATTTGGTGGAAGTGTGAAGGGTGTCTAACTTCCTACACAATGGCGTACTCCATAGGTATTGACAGAACTTTCGGAAGCACTGGAGTAGGATCCTCATTTGCCGGTTGTCGACGAACTTGGAGTAGTCCTTCGTGCACCGACACACCGGCCGGATCCTCATTCGGCCGCCGATGCACGTCTTGCACACGGAATGGTGGCACAAAGTTACGGTGGACGACGTCGGGTCCCGCAGGATCTTCCCGCAAACACTGCACGAAAGAGCCTGACGCAGTTGAGGCAAAAGACGACTCAGTTCCGACCACGAATCCACGTTCTCGGCGTCGGCCAACACCACCATGCGACACGTGGACACGTACAGACTAAGTGCATTCATTCTCACCCATTGAAATCAAAAGCAGCAGACATTTCGAAACAAAGAAAACGCTCGTCCGCTCACACGATGGTTTAGCCACCGCTTTGGTGACGTCATCGTTTTGTGTGTGTCAGCTCCCTAGGAGTAAAAAGAGAAACTAGAAACTCACAGCCGACAGCGTCAGTAAGCGACACTACGATTGGTGCATCCCAAAGCGTTCGTTTGATTGGTTGAATTCTTTGTTTTTGTTTTGTTTTTTTAAATCTTTGTTTTGATACACATAGTGATCTACCGTTCTGTTCAGAGATTGTCTATAAATCTATTACTTATTGTAATCTTTATTTTTAAAATTTTAGTTTCGCTAATTTAATTTGTAATTGTTTTCTCTTGTTTTCCAGTTCTGTAATTTTTATTAAAATTATATTGAATTCTTGTTCGCTTTGCTCACCAACTATTACCTGAGATCTTAAGTATATAAAAAATATCTTAACTTTATTATAATTTTCATTACCAAAAATTATTATTGCGATGAAAAGCAAAAATTTAATGTCCATAATAATTTATTAATCAAGAATATTTACTATCCATTTGTGCTTTTTTTTTATTTATAAATTAATATTGCGTTTTTGACAACAAATTGCCTCAGAAAAGGGCATATTTTGTTTGTTTTTTTCTTTCTTTAAAGAATCTGAAAAATTGTAATTTACTTTTAGAAATATATGTTATTACAATATTTAAATATTTTTTTTTACATTGAAAATCAGAAATCCAAATGATTTAATGTTAACACTCAGTAAAATTATATTGAATGAACTGGAATTGAATGAGTGAGTTGAAAAAGATACATATTCCACAAAATTGACAAACTACACTGAGATATATTTTCATAGTTTTATGCTACAAAAAGTTATATATCTATATATTTACAAAGCACAATGAATTCACTTCACTTAAAGGTATAAATCGATAATAGAAAATTTTTTTGTAAAAAAATTAGTTTTCTTAAAAAACAGTTTTTTTTTTTTTATTTTTCCAAAAGTTTACATTTGTGGAATATGTACCTTTTTCAACTCAACCATTCAATTAAAAAAAAAATAACTCCCAGTAAACATTTCAATATTTTTCGTAGAATCACATTTTATAATTATATACTTATAATTAAAAACAAGATTTTATTCGATTCTTTGAATACTGGTTAAAGTTGTCATTGCAAACTTAAAAATAAAAAAGATCATTTCATTAAAATAATATACAGTGCACTCCCGATTATCCGTGCGCGGATTATCCGGTTTGCGGATTATCCGGTTTGCGGATTATCCGTGCTCATCCTAGACTCTCAAAAAAAAAAAATTAAAGAGAAACATTTTCACGCTTATCATGCATGTAAAATCGATGTTGATGTGAATTAGAATCTTGTCCGGTTTAGCTGATAGTATTGTGAAGTGCGTAGAGGTGAAATCGTAAAATATGTGTCGATATTCGACAAGACATGAACAAACAGCAGAAGCAAAGACGTATTACAGATTTTTTGAGCAGTAAATGTTAAAAGGAAAATTCCTAGTTTGATGTTATACAGCTTGAAAATGTAAGTAATTTTTATATTTTTGTACTCATGTTGATTTTTTTTCGGATTATCCGTGTTTTTCTATTGTCCGTGCGACCCCTCCCGGTGATTAACCCGGATAATCAGGAGTGCACCGTAGTCTTTTTTTGTTTTTTACTTTCTTGAAAAAAATTCAGCAAGATATATGTATGTAAAATAAATACTTCTTCGACGCCTCTTACTATATTAAACATTTTTTTAATACGAATTTTCGGAAGATCTTTTTTCTTTCTTCCTTTTTGAAGTTTGTTGGTTATAATAATACATTTCCAGGTGATATCATTCACATACACATCTTAAACATAGTTGTTAACAAACATTTTTCTCCCTTAAATGCTACAAACATTGATTGTTCAATTAACTTTAATCACAATTGTTTGAGCTCTTCAATAAAATGCTACAAACATTTATTATTTCAATTAACTATAATCATAATTGTTTAAACTCTTCAATGATTACGCCTTTTTTGCCTTTGTTCAAACAATTCCTTACCATTTCATTAGCCAAATATACAAAAACATTCTCTATCTCTAATCCTTTACTTCTATTAAAATTTATATTTCTTATAATCATACTTTGCAATAACTTCCTTGTTTTTCCATCTTTTTCTAACATTAAAATTTTTACTTCATCCTTAATCCAATTTATTGGAAAGTCTGATTGACGAAGTACTGATGAAGTTGAGCGATATTTTCACATTTATACGAGATTTTTCCAGACACAAATGGGATTTAGATTGCATAAACCGAATTATTGTATACATTACATTTTACTGGGATTATCACAATGCCCAGTTAATGGGATCAGTTTAAAAACTAAAAATTCCAAATTGGTTTCGGAATTTCCAAGCACAAACGTTTTCAGAAGAAAGATAAAAAAAATGTCAGCTTAGTAAAACTTTAACCGTAGTAAAAAAGAAAAAAAATTACAACTAAATTCACAATTTTATCATAATTTTTGAACATATACTGGTTATGTTTTTCCTGTTACCTTCTGGATGGACTGTTGCCAAAGCCTACATCAGTAACAACTACTTGTGCACAAGGTAGTGATGTATCCGGTTCTGATAATGGCAGTCAATTAATTGACCAACATTGGCATATATACTGACAGGACCAATTCATGTACTGATGTCAATATGAATAATACGGGTGATCTCAAATGCCAAAATGAACTTTTTGGGGAGGAATTTGACCAAACAAATTCGCACAAGCTTAAGAATAAATACCTACATTATATAACACTCATTTGCGAAGCATTTTGTAATATAGACCCAAGGATTTCGGATGTAGGATTGTGGATCTGTACTGGGGAATATAATGTGCATAGTTTAAAACATTATAAAAGTATAAATACTGAGACGCCAATTTTCCATTCATGCCTTGAGTTATCCTCAACGGGAATCTGAGACAGCTGTTTCATCCTTGTTAGGACTCATCAGCCATTTACCCATTGATGCCTATCTCAATCGCGTGAATGGAAATTTAATGCATCTCAATATTTTCACTTCTATCCTGTTTTAACTTATGCACTTCCCCTATTATGAGCTTATCTTTTTTTTGTTCTTAAATTAAATGTCTTTTGTGCCTAGCAGTTAGCTAGGCGAGGTTTTGATACTATCTGGTACAGTAAAATGTTTTTCTTATTGTTGTTGTTTTTTGGGAGGTCCCACATTGTTGGGAGCGAATCAATTGTCTTTTACTCGTTCAGAGTTGATAACCAATGGATAAACCTGACTGACGAGTAACAATAAGGACGAAATAGCTGTCCCAGTCTCGTTGATGATAATTCAAGGAGTGAATGGGAATTTGTGCATTCTCAATATTTATCTTTTTTTTCATCTTTTGTAAGTATTTTATTCGAAACTTACAAAAATTTAATACGAATATATGCCAATTTTATACCTAATGTAAATTTCATTCTATTTATATTACAACTAGCTGTACTCGGCATGCGTTGCAATGCCACTCACAGAAAGAAAGTGTTTGTGTTTTAATTCTCTTTATTGAAGTGCTTTTGGATACACAATATTTTTTGTTTTTCCGTCTGATGCATACACGAATAAATCAGAAGGTTTTCCGGCGCGTGAGCAGATCACATACAGCTGTCCATGTGCTTTGTTGATGGTCATTGCAAATGCGAGTCGCACCGGAAACTGCAAACGTTGAAACCGGAAATACAGTCATTTGTTGCAACAACTCGCGCATCAGATATTGTAAAATGGTTCTACTAATTCAGAAACCTTTGCTACGTGCGCACAACTCCATACCAAAGTTTCATCGCAATCTGATGAATGGTATAGGAACGCATACGGAACAAACAAACAAAGAAACATTCATTTTTATATATTAAGATAGAAATAATTTTTATTGTAAATTAAGCAATAACTTTTCCAACAACATTGAAAAATGAAATTTAAGAATTTAAAGAAATGTACTAGCTATATTTTATAAAATAAATTGGCATTGTTAACACCAATGGATTAGCAGAAGGGCGAGAAACGTTGGGAAAAAAAAAAAAGAGTAAAAAAAAAAAAAGCATCAATATAAATTTGCTTCCAGTTTCCGAGATTTCGATTGGGGATGCGAGAGAGAGCAAATCCAACCCGGAACAGAACAACACGTTACCGAATAGTTGGTGACTATTCGCAAGTTTTAACCTGCAAGCCTATTTCTTGAAACTACATTTCAATGTGATCAAAACTTTCATTAATTGTATTAAGAAAAAGAAAAAAACCCCTCCAGATATACAGTAATGCTAAAAACATATTAAGTTTTCGTTTTTTGAGTACAACTTTTATCAGTCAACGAAGCAGGCTGAAATATTTATAGAATTATTTTTATGTGGTATGCACACTGCAGCCCAATCATGGTGAAGTTTGTGTTATTTCACTAAGAGTTTAGTCATGTTTATCGATTCTTCAGAAATCGCACTGTTTGTAACATTTTTTTGTTTTAAATTGTTTTATTTTTAGTTTTTACAGTTATTTTTAATTGATTTTTATTTCAAATAATGGGTAAATTTCGTGGAGTATATAATTTGATCATTCAACAACAGCAAGCCATCGTCAGAGGATGTCTACAAGCGCTGGATTCACGAAGACATTACACAAAGTCCAAGCCAGGACGACCACGTGTTAGCAGCCGTCTGGTCGATCGCAACAATATTCGAACATCGAGGAGCAGCCCACGTCTGACTGCATCCAACTCTGCTCGACCGATTTTTGCATCCCAATGGCTCTATTCCTTCTTTTCGTACTATTCGACTTCGTCTGCATCAGGTCGGACTTGGACACCCCATGAAGAAACCGCGTATTTTGGAGAACAATCTTCGCTCCAAAAAGGCTCAGGTTCACTGAGCGAAAATGCACCTGCACAGGGAACCAATAGAGCTGTCACAAGTCCTCTGGAGCGATGAATCGAAGTTCAATATTTTTGGAACTGACGGTATACTGGTAAAGTGGGTTAAACGCCCTGTCAGCAAGAGATTCGATCTCTAGTATCGGCTACCTATAGTCATTCATGGTCTGGGAATGTTTCTCTGCCCATGGCATGAGTCCTCATCGAAGAGTAGACGGTCCTGTGGATAGATACGGTTGCGAAGACATCTTGCAGAGTACAATGCGACCCTATGTTCGTCGTTCCATCGGTCGTACCATCCTTTACCAGCAAGACAATGACCCTAAATGCAAATCAAAGCACATCAAGGACTGGTTTGCTCGACAACGAGTCACCCTCCATCGCAGTCCTCCGATCTCAATATCATCGAATCGTTATGGGAGGAGCTTGAGCTGATAGGCACTCATGCTTCGAATGCCATTAGTAAATTCGCCCAACTCGAGGAAGAATGGAAGATGATCCCACAGTCGAAGATCGAAGTCCTTATCGATTCAATGCCTCGTAGGTACCAGGCTGTCATTGACGCCTAGGGCTAAGCGACCAAATACTAGGATATCCCCAACTAGGAAATCACTTCGGTTCTTGCTTTCTTGCCATTTATGTTGTTTCTTGTCATGACTAAATTAAACGTAAATTTCGTTCAGTTTGTGAATAAAATTACAGGAGGTTTCAAAAAACCACTTAAGCGGTTTTTCGAATTCATATTTTTCAATGAACAACTGGTAAAATTTCAAAAGAAAATATTAAATTTGAAAAAAGTTATGCTCAAAAACCCAAAACTTTAATAAATTTTTGGCCAGTATTGTATAAAGGGAACATGTTTATATAGATAAAAAAAAAACATTCTGGGGACCTGGCAACAATGTGTTAATCTTTGGTAGAAGTAGCACAAAGATGTAAATCCTATAGGGTTTAATTTCGTTCTTCCTTTCTTTTTCTTTTTCACAGAGAGGCTTAAAATCTTATAGAGCTCCTATAAAACAGTTACAATAAAAAAATGTCGTCGTTCTAGGTTTTTACAGTAAGATTTCAATATTAATAAATATTAATAATGCATTTATAATTATTTGGTTATCCTTCGGCTTTTAAAAAAAAAAAAAAAAAACTGAAGTAAAGATCGGAAGTTTACGATTATTAATTCGTAGTTCAGAAAGTAAGCATTTAAGTAAACATTTCTTGTAGTGATGCTGCGAATTAATCAGAATAAATGGAAGTAAACTCAATGGTATATTTTTTAATATTCTGGTGTCTTGTATTATTTATTTTCATTCGTTGATCTAAGATAAGTCAATGTTGAGATTTTAAGAGTCCGACCACGATATCTTGACGATTGGGAAGGAACCCACGTGATTATGACGCATCTGTTTTCCAACCAATGACAAACAAGAGCGCCTCAAAGCAGAGGGCTTTAAAAAATACATATTTAAAAGAAATATAATAAAACTCAAAATATAACAGTTAAATCTTATATTGACAGCAGCCAATCAATCAATAAAGCATGCATTTCCTTTAAACATCATTAGAACTTATTTTTTTGTTTGTTTTGTTTTATAGCAGTAACATTTTCGGATCTTCTGAGAGACTAGTGCTGACTTCATGGGGCTCTGAAATTTTTCCAATAGTCAAGATATCATGGTCGGACTGTCTTTTTTACAAAAACTTAAAACTTAATTTTTTTCTTTGATCTCCAATAGCATCTTTATTTACTTATTTATTTATTCTTTCGGGTTCATTAGATGGAATATAAACACCCCGTAGATAGCTTTTATACACAGGGTGATTCAAAATTTCCTGTACAAACTTTATAGGTAGGTCAGGAATACAAAAACCGTATTCGTAGTGGAACGTATGTCTGCAAACGTCACCCGACGCTGTATGGGCGCTGTATGGGCAGCACATTGGTTAGAGCAGCGTGGAGACGTTGACTTTGAACGAGTAGGATGTATCGCTTCACTACTGGCGAGAGGACAGATAATACAAGTCTATGAGGTAGCGAAAGGAAACGGATGAGCCGCTGTACGATTGTATCGTAAACGGTTGCCCAACAGACGTGCGCCCAATCATCAAACGTTTTCACATTTACAGAGATATTGTGGGAAACTGAGCACTTTGTTTTTATATTCTTGACCTATCTAAGTTTGTATAGGTAATTTTTGAATCAACCTGTAGAAATACAACTATGCCCACAAATACATGTATGTCCTGTTACAAATATTTGTGACCAAATATCTACTTTTTAATATTTCGTAGATTTCCTGTGTATCAACGGTAGTTTCGAAGCAAAATAAGTACAGCGGTGAATTCTAATTCAGCCAATTTCTCTCTGGAAATAATACTTAAAAGCTTCCTTTTTTTTTTTAATACCTACCTAGCTTTTAACATTCTGACTTGATTTTATATTAAAGCAAATTTATTAATAAATAGCTACATGTTTTCCAAAAGGCTTTTATTGAAATTTTAGATAGACAAGGCTTATGACTTACCGTTATTCTTCAATGAAGCGGAAGTAGATATTGCGCATATCAAGGAAAAAACTGCATCAGATTAAAAAAAAAATTATTCGTGAATTTGGTAGTCGTGAACTTCAAGCATTTGAAGTGCTCTGATAAAAGTTATGTACAAACGTCTATCGTGAGATTTTTTAACCTTTACTTCATTGCAAAGGATTAATCTTCAAAGCGATCTTCATGGAACTCTAGGAACCTACAGCTAACTACCATCGGTATTATGTAAGATTTATTTAAAAATAACGACCTCTTTATATTAATGCCGATTAAATAGCTAATTGATTGATCCATGATATTTAATGTCGTGTTTGAAAACAAATCTTATAGGCTGGCAATCGAAGATTTGGACGTCATCTTGTAATTTGTTCATATCAAGAAATAGCAAATACATGTCGACTTCCACTAGACAGTATAGGTCAATCTACCTTTGAACTTAGTAAATATTTAAAGTAACAGAAAACGAAACAATTTTGTTGCCAATTGCCTATTTTCTAAAATCAGGCATAAACAATAAATTAAAATAACCAAAAGAGTGGTTACAGGAATTATCTCCTAGAAAATGGCTTTAAAGTTTTCTAATCTTCATGCCATTCATTGCTAAGCAATAAAGTTTTTCGAAATTTCAATATGGCGTCCACGATGCCAACCCATAAGATCATTTTGTGTTGGTCAACTACTTCCTAATAAATAAATATGAATAAAAATCATAATTTTCAAGGAAAGTCATACAGAAAAACAGAAAGACACGCATTTTGGCATTATACTAAAAATTTATTACCCTGGAAAAATATTTCATAGAATTTTAAGTGTCCTTCCAACTGGAATAGTATGTGGGCTTTTAAACTCTAAAATATACTTTAGTTTCTCACTCCAATTCCATTAGTTTCTTGAACTTAAGAAATACGATATAACTGTTAATTTTTCTGATAAATAAATGGTTTTTTTCTGATAAATACTGTGTTAACGAAACATAATAAAAAAAAAAGGAGAGTATAAAGAAAAATAAGATAAAAAAAAAACCAAATCCCATCCGACTGGAGTGATTTTGTAAATGGTTTCTGTCTGAGTCCGTTTTATTGACAGAGATTTCAAATAAATCTTCATATTTTTTCCACTCTGTGCTTTAAGTAACTGTAAGATTTATTGAAAATCCTTCCCGCTGCCCTCTTTTATGTCCATGTGCTCCTGCATATCTCAATGTCCTTGTCATTACGAAGTATTTTGTACAAAAATAGAGTTATTATTCTATACCGCTGTATAGCTGTTATGTCTGGTAGTTTTCCCTCAATTCGATGGGTTTTTTTTTGTGCAGTTCCTCGAATCTGAATAAGGTTTAAGAATCCTGCACACAAACACGCAACCACATTATAAAAGTATTCTTTAACAAACAAAAAGGAAAGAAAGAAAAAGTTAAATTCCTGTGTCTCTCATCGTTGGTAATTTTGTTGATTTTTTTTTAAAAAAAAAGAAAGAAAAAAGTTAGGAAAAAAAAAAGGTATTGGCCGGTGAATGTCGAAAACTCTTTGTAACAGCTACCATCGCGAGTTAATCGTTCTGTAGGGACGGCGCATACTGAATGTGGGGAAGGTGGCTGACTGGAAGTACAAATACGAAAGCTCATAGCAACACGGTCTGGATTCGTAGAAGCGCCAACACATATCGTCGTACCAGATACAAAGCTCTTTGAGGTGGGAAATGCTGGTCTGAGCAACGACGGCCCCGTGCTGCAAATGGGAGTGGGAATCGATCAAGGTTACCTGCAAATACAGAACAATAAGTTATGATTAATATAAATAAACAAATGTAAGGCTAAAGGTAAAACTCAAAGCATTTCCGGTGTCAACAAACTAAATTGACTCCGGAAGACAGACAACTTTTGATAAATTATCGTGTTTTCTTAAGACGAAATAAATCTTTGAAATACGCAACCCTTCTGTAAAATAGTCATTTATTTATTTAAAGAAAATTATCAAAAAGTCAAATAATAGTAGAAGAATCAGACCAGGACAACCGTGATCCAAACATGATCACTTTGTTCTGTGAGACATGCAACAAAACCCAGAAAACTTATGAAGTATATTAAGTATGAACAAAGAGTTACAAAGATTTGAAGAAACTTAAAGAGTCGATTGACAGAAACCCTGAAAATTCTCCATAGGAATCTGAAATGAAAGGTCCTTATTGTATAATTATAGTAATAATAATAATAATATAACAACCATCTTTCGTAATCCTTACGTAAATTACTTTTACTCCTAGTTTTGGCCTACTTTCAAAACTTAGTATCGTTTACTAAGTAAACGATATTCATCAAATCAGTGCTAACGGAATTAATCTGTATTTTCAAATTTGTTGGAAACGTTCTATGATGAAGATTTTGCAAGAGTAAAGATATTTTGTGACAACAACTCTCTTGAGCTCTATTGAGAATGAGTAGAAACTACATAAACTTCACAGAATGCGATGATACGATTTATTGTATGTAAACTGGATGTATTCATAGATCTTATAGACCGTTTATGCTACCAGTAAAAGTCTTAATAATGTTAGAAAATGAATACATGTATGTTTTGGGCTATGCTATACTTTAATAGCTAATGCAAAGATAATAGATAAGACACAATCATTGAAAAATATTAGGTTAACTAAAAAAGAATTTAGTTCACTTGATATGAAGCCTAATTTTAATTGTTTTGTATATTAATTTTTTTTATGCTTTACTAAACTGTTATCATTGTTGCAAGTAATCTAAATTGTAAAGGTGTTTTATTATTATTATAATTTTCAAGGAAATGTGACTTATTTTGTGTTGATGTTTTTAAAAGAGTAAAATTTTTTTTGGTTTTCTTGAAAAAAAAAATGGTTTATTGGATTTGTCCAATTATGAAACTAGATGCCTAGAAATGATTAAGACTAGTTATGAAGAATCACCTCCCACTGGCAAATGTGACCGCTCTGTTTCCCGGTAGAAAAGCGGGCGAGCGTCGGTCCGTTAAAGATCTTCGGACCTTTACATCGTTGCGAAGATTGAGAATCGCGGAAGCCAGTATCTCCTTCGCCACTTGAAGCTTTCATGATGTATTATCGCGGTCAATAGTTTTAATTATTTATTTTTGACAAGCATGGTTTTTGACAGTTTGCTTGAGCCAAAACTCCACACAATAAACATCAAAGCTAGTCTGTAATTCCAGCAACTGCCGTGAATATATCTGAATTATTCCATCCAACTGCAGTGATCACAATTGACTGCCAACATTCCTGGAATCTTTTTTAAACAACGGATGTAAACTCATTGTTAGCTACTTGCCAATGGGAAAGTAAGGCTCTAAAATCAGTCAGTCTGTGGTGGGTTCCCTTAATAACTATTGGACCGCTGGATGGGTCATCTTAAAACTTGGTACGAACATTCGTGGATTAGGGACGATGTCAAATGGGGTCCATGTCAAGAAGGCAACAGAAATTTCCACAGCAAACCATTCCAAGCTAAACGATGGATTCATATCTTATTTGTGTTAATATCTCATTATCTTAAACAATCTATAAGGGTCAGTCATTTGAAAAACCGAACACCTGGTGGAAAAGCACATTAACTTTGAGTCAGCTATAAGTAGTCGCCACACCTGTTTAGACTCTTATCCCACTGTGAAACGAGACGCTCAATGCCTCTGTGGAAGAAGTCCTTGGGTTGCTGCTGGAGCCATTGTTGAACTGCGTCCTGCACATCATCGTCCGATTTGAATCGTTTGCCTTTGAGGGCACATTTCAATTCTCCGGACACTGTCAGGACTCTGTGTGGGTGGTGCATGAATTTCTGCATTGTGGCGCAGACAATATCGGCAGTATGCGGACAGGCGTTGTTGTGGAGCAAAGTGACACCTCTGAGATCAGTCCAGAACATTTTGCCTTTATCGTTCGCCGCAACTTCGTGAGCGTGTCAACATAGAACATGACATTCACAGTTGCCCTTGTCTCCAGAAACTCGATGAGGAGTGTGCCAAGTTTATTAAAGAACAATGTCATCATTGCCTTATCCGTACTGTTCTGTATGGCCTTGGACTTCTTTGGTAGCGGGGAGGTGGAATGTTTCCCCTATAGGTTTTGCCTATTTGTTTTAGGCTTGTAATCATGACACCATGTCTCATCACCTGTAACAATGTGTGACAAAAACAGGTCATCCTCTAGCTGATATCGCTGCAGATGATACAGAGCAATGGCCATGAGTTAGCCCTTTTGACCTTCATTAAGTTATGGGGAACCTACTGAGTGCAGATTTTTTGTTAGTGGAGTCTGTTGGTGATGATTTGATGGGTGCTACCGTGGCTCAGACCCACCAGGGCCGCGATGTCATCCACAGTCAGACGCCGGTCACCTTTAATCAACTCATCCACACGCGCTACAACACTGTCAGTCACTTTTTGTGGTTGTCCTGGCAGTTCGTTGCCACGGAGGGATGTGCGTCCCTCTAGGAAGCTTTTCGCCAAATGTGCACTTGTGAGAGGCTCATGCAGTAATCACCGAACACTGCTTTCATCCGCGTATGCATCTGCTTGCTTCTCACACCTTCGTTGTTAGAAAACGCACAACATCGCGCTGCTCGCTTCCATTTTTACAGTTCGACAGTGACCACACTGCCACCAGTGGTGTTCGGCACGTGACGCGTGACGTCAAGGGTGAAGGTAAACTAGGTGCTCCTATGTACTCGCTTCGTTTACGTGGGACGTAACTCGCAAGGATCATAGACACATTTCTACAATCACATATGTTCGGTTTTTAAATGACTGACCCTTATATTTTAAAATCCATTAAAAATAATTAATCCATTGTGCGTGATACGATTAAAATTAATCCGATTTTACACAGTTTAAGTAAATAATGAAGGTTTAATTCATTTCTTTTTTCAGGAACTGGAAAATTCGTACTGGTTGTTTTCAGTAGATATTACAAATTTCTGTATAAATATAAGTTCTTCGTGTTTGTAGTTTTCACTACTTAAATTTAAAAAAATTATAATTTAACGAAAGTAGGTTTTAAGTTCTTCGAACTTCTTGTTCCTCGACCTGGGTCAATCGAAGTTTCCGACTGATTCCGTATTTGGAAGTTATTTCTTTTAGGCAGAACTTCAAAGCTATAAAAAATTCAAACTTCTTTATAAATGTTCCATTAACAATTCAAATCACGTCTTTTAAAGTCTAGTCAAGCTTGACAGTCGAGTATATCATTGAATTCTCTTAATATATATTTTCAGATATGTCGTAGTAAGAAAAAAAAATTATCATATGTGTCATTAATCAACGCTCCATTGTCATTACTGGTCTTAAAAAGAGCTATCGCAGATACATGCAATCACAAGATAAATTATCCCTGACAGCCATTGTAATGAGCAAAAGATGATTACACATGTTTGCATTGGAAAACTGATTATTAACACACAGGAAGTCGTGTGTCAACATTTTGAAGAACATTCATTAACAACAGCAAGATAAAATGAAACCTATTTTTCTTTTTTAACTTTGTAGTTAAGATGATATTCTTTGGCACGTATTCTTAAAATCGTGTGCTTTGCCTGCAGACTGAATTTCTTCGACTGATCTGGTGTCCATTTGACATGCACCATTCAGGCTTTTTCATTTGAGGACTGGCTTCTTCAGACGAAGTCTATTTGAAAAGCGTCTCCTGATTATTATCGCTTTCGCTACCATCCTGTATGTTCTCCTCATCCACATTTCAGCTCAGCAGAAGAACCTTTAGGATTTTTAAGGCATAAAAGTTTCAAGACAATAGTCCTGTTTTGGCGTAGAGATTGGTTTTGTGACCAGTTTTCTTGTTTTTCTATAAACAGACCTAATATTGTTATCATTGGAAAGAAATTTCGACTGACTATAAGACACTCGATTAGCAATATCAGACGTTGAAAATCCTTTCTCCTTTAAAACAAGAATAATATGCTTTTTTCTTAGCATCAACTGCACATAACTTGTCATGACGACACAAGTACGAAATGACTAACTCCTCAGAAGGGGCATCTGTAGACGAAAAAAGTAGATGTTTCAATAACTCCTATATTTCGTAATGACGTATGATTGCCAATCATACTTGATGCAAAACCTACCAAATATTTCCAGTATTTGGGTTTATATGATAAAAATTACAATATTTAGGAGTTTATGCAGTTTATTTGAATACCACTGTACATACCAAACTAAAAATATTTAATATCTTCGCAGAATATGGACTGTAATTATACCTTAATGATGGAATATCGTAAATTCTAAGATGATATCTCACTAGAAAACAGTGCAGAGATAATTGAGTAAAACGTAACTCATGTAAATTCGCAATACAACCAGTTCTTACACATCTAATTGACTGAAAATAATAGACCACAGAATTTGTGGACGTAGTTATTTTCTAGAACTATAGCAAAAGATGTTACAATGTATGAAAATAATATTTCACGAAGTAACACTACAATACCTTTAGTTGAAATAGGATTACACTACTACAAATACACCCCATAAGCAAATGGAAAATAATAAAGTAAATTATATTAGGAAAGAGAAATAATCAGAGATCGAGTAGTCAATAGTAACAAACGAGACATTATCTTTTTAGATAAGCAAGTCAAAATTACAAAAATTATGGAGATAGAAAGTGATCTTGCCTCTCTGGTTGGGTTTTCAGGGGAAGGCGGGGGTTGGGCTGATGAGAAGGACGAAACAGCTGTTCCCAACTCCTTCCCCATAACTAAAACAGAGAGGCAATTTCAATTTTTATTTAGATTTGTGCTGGTATGTTACATTTGTAAAAAAATAACTTAGTTTGAACAATAAAATATATAATAATGGAAATAATAATAATTATTATGTATTTCGTGGATTTTTGTACAATTACTTGTTCATGGATTTCTTAAAATAATTTAGATTTGTAATATTATATTAAATTAAGCTCACCTTGAAGGGGCGCAAGGGCAAATTTTAAAAACAAAAGTTACAAGCAATAATAAAGATTACGAATCACTGGTATAAGTGCACTTACCCTATTAAGGCCTCTTTGGAACACCAACAGAACGCTGCGTTGGTCAGCAATCAGCACAATATATAAATCGCAACTTGGACTGGGAGGCATTCCCTGGAGCTCCCATTTGACAATACCACGGTGCAGATTGTCAAATAATGTGGCACGAAGCTTCGAATGAAAGACCGTGCTGTCCTGTAAACAGAATTCAAGCACAGTTCGTTACAAGCAACATCCTTAAAAATTAATACGAACCTTACTTCCTATTAATAATGTATGATGTTTTCCGAAGAATTCGTTGTAAAAACGTCATACAGAAATATGGATTTTTTTTATTATTATTCTCTGCCTGAGATGTAATTTTGTAATGACAATAAAAAGGAATAGAGACATGAAAGGACGACCATAAGTCGTGTTTTGATGAGAAATCAGAAAAATATCATCATTATTAATGACTTGTTTTATTAAAATCATATTTTTCAATCTTAACTGTATCAAAAGTTGTTTTGTTTTTTAATAAATAATTGAAAAGCTTTGAAAACAACCACAGTAATCGATTAAAACATATATAAACACACATGTAAACTGGTTTTAAATTAGAATTATAACTGAAAAGTTTTCTGGAACAATTATTAGATTTTTTAGGCTTCTGATACTTGTACAAGTAAGAGAAGCCTTCTAATCCCGCTTTGTCCGTCTGCCTGTGGACAAGTATCATTAAAATATCATTAAATTATCATTAAAATATCATTAGTAACAATCACAACAATCGCAACAATCGCGCCTTTTGCATTCGCAATAATCACATTTATAATAATAAGGAAATTAAAGCAATATCAATTATATTGTCTTTTACGTATCAGAAGCCGTTGCGAAGCATTGTGATTTGTTTACTAATCGCTGTCACTACCTTGTTTTTATTTCATTTAGTTGGGATTTGCTAGATAACAATCGGTAAAGAAAGAGATCTTTGAATAAAATAAAAAAAATATGATTAACAATGTCAAATCTTTATCTAGGTGCTTCACTGAACATACTAACGTTAGTTCCTGTATCTCTGGTAATGACAACATTTATTTAATTTGAGATTAAAATAAAATTCATAAACAAAAGCGCTGTCATATGTTAAGATTTGTTAGGCAATCGAGACAGGGATAAGACAGACAACTATAAATGCAGACATAGAAAATTAACATGTACATTTTTCGGAAATAGAAAGATTTATAGAAAGAATTGTTTTTAATCTAGAGGTGACACTATAGTTGGCATACCAACTTTTTGTTTTCAAAAAAAATATTCAATCAAAAAAAAAAATATTATACATTCACTTTGACGGTTTTTCGTCCACAGCTGCTTCACTACTGGTCCAAACTCATCAACGGAGTGTTTTAGCTCCTTGCCTATTGGTTCGATATGTACCAAAAATTAATAAAATTTTCTCTGTAACAACCTACCTCTAAAATTTTAGCTTTCCAAAATGGACAAGTTTTGAGTTATCGTGATTAGACAGATAGACGGCATGCATATTTCGAAATAAAAAAACCTTCTGATCTAACTTCATTTCTCTCTGATGCATATAATAAATATTAGGCCAAACATTTAAAATCCTACGGTATCTAAGTGCAAGGTAAGGTCGTAATGATGAAAAAGGAAAATCCATAACGACTTTAGTTTAGTTTAGTTGTTAAAAGCTAAGAACTAGTTACCAAAGCAAGCTGAAACATTGAGGCTGGGCGTACATCAAACAAGCAAAACTGTTTCAAAAAAAAACCCATTTTGCTTTGGCATGCTTTTTCAATCTACATATTAGTAAAATCTTTTCCGTCTGTCCGGCGCAGTTCAACAATGGACAAGGGTGTGCCTGTGGAATTGTTGCGAATGCAAAAGGCGCACTTGTGGTTTCCAATATTCACAATGGTAGTGCAACAATGGAAAACGGGGGTTCAGTTTTCAGTGTTGCGAGGAAGTCGACAAATACAAAATGAGCATTGTTGAACTTCAAAATGTTGCGTTCTCTCCGTCAACAATGGCGCGCTATCAAATAATGAGTTCATTCAAAAAGGAATAACACTAATACATATCACTATTTGCTCAACTATTCAACAAATCATAACCGCTTTCATTTGAAGCGATTCTTCTTGGATTATCTGTGCTCTTAAATAACAACCACTATAAATTCCTAACCTTATTTGCTGTAAACTCAATTTACTGTAAATTCAAAGAATCACCAAGCCAAATTTTTAATAGTAAATAAGATTAGGAATGTAAATTGGTTGTTATTTAAAAGCACGGGCTGATTGTATATTTTCATACAACATTACACATCTTAACATATTATAAACGATAATGATTGGAAAGAGCACAACAGACAGATTTGGATCGAAAGAATGAAGCCGAACGTAAAAGACGGTTAAGAGCTAAGGAGACAACGGAAGAGACACAAGAGACAGACAGAGGTTAGACGCCGTACGACATCAGGCAGAGAGATAGATAGAAACTTTAGATACCGTACCCGAACTCTACTTCATCTAACATCCATCTCAACATATCTCTTCTTCAAACATCTACATCTAACAATCTGTGCACGGGATCCTAGTGCTTTTGAATACAATCGACACAAATAAACAAAACAAAATGTTCACAAACAAAGAAAATGTTCGCAAACATTTTGCTCGTTGAACAAACATTTTCGAGGTTCGAAAGCATGGACCATTGTTCGTCCAGCAAACATTTTGAGTTACTCATGTGCGGAACTTTTTACCAAGCAATGTCAACAACGCGCCTGCGTGATAGTCTGGTTTCCGCTGTAAACAAAATGGAGATCGACGCAGAACAGTTTCTTGTGTTAGAGAGCCAGTCCGCAATTTATAACTGTACTTTGAAGAAGCGTTCACAAACAGCATTTAATATAAAATCAAATGTGCTTATTATGATTCGTGGAAAGTTTTTAAACTTATGCTCATCCCACAATAAATTTATCCAACGTGCATTCACCTGTATTTCTTTTTATTTATAGGATGAACCCATATGCGTTGTATTTTTCCCTTCATTTAAAGTTCGCTGTAGCCAGTACTATATAACAACCGTATTATCGTCGGACTCCATAATGACGCTTTATCGCTGCTGTTATCCCAAAGCAGAATGTTTTGTTGTTCAGCAAAATGTTTTTATATCCAGCAAAATGATTTGCTCGCAAGCAAAATATTTCGATTCTCAAAACACTTGTTCCCACTCTATAGTTGGTGCAGCGAAAGATGATCTTCTGTGGTGCAATGTGTGAGGCACCAGACCAGTTGCGGACAGGACGATGAGTACAACACGTACTCGGTCCTGCCTCCACAGCTTCCGGAGCTCGTATCCTAGGTCGGTGTATTTACTGATCTTGTCTGCGTGAGTTTTCTGCATGTTCTTGCTGATAGGCACTGCAATATCAATGAGATAGGTCTGTTTGTTGACCTTATCAACAAGTGTGATGTCAGGTCTGTTGTGATGTATGGTTTTGTCTGTGTGAATGGAGCGGTCCCAGTACATCTAATAATAATAATAACAACACCACTTGGCAATATGTGGTTTGGTCTTTGACCCGCCATTTTGTCTTTGCTGGGAAACCCAAGATTTGAAACTTTTACATAATAATAATAA
>JAFIDM010120973.1:12503-38682 GCA_023159025.1 Thereuonema tuberculata | reverse complement strand
TTTTTTTTTTTTTTTTTGGTTGAACAGGTAGGTTTCCATCGTTTTTTTTTTGGTTGAACAGGTAGGTTTCCATCGTTTTTTTTTTTTTTTGGTTGAACAGATAGGTTTTCTTGGGGTGTCGGGCCCCCCCGAAAATATATTCTATATACGCCACTGAATGACAGTATATAGGTAAGTTAAAGACGCAAAGAATAAAAAAAAAATCGAAGATCTTGTTATTTTCTAATTTAATTTGCAGATTGTAGAAAATAGTTAATACGCTTTGAGTAGATGAGAATTCCTGGAAGTAATAATCCACAACGGAAGGTCATCTTTCGCTGCACAAACTGTAGAGTGGGAACAAGTGTTTTAAGAATCGAAACGTTTTGCTTGCGAGCAAATCATTTTGCTGGATATAAAAACATTTTGCTGAACAACAAAACATTCTGCTCTGGGATAACAGCAGCGATAAAGCGCCATTATGGAGTCCGACGATAATACGGTTGTTATGTGGTATTGGCTACAGCGAACTTTAAATTATTATTATTATTATTATTATTATTATTATGATATTATAAATATCATTCCTATCTAAAAGTGATCTCGGACTTGGATAACGAAATGCGGTTCTCGTCCTGTCTTTTTGGCTCGTCGCCAATTGTCTTGACCGTCGAATGGGACAAATTTGTAGCAATAGCCGATTTTCCTAATAATTCACAAATCATATTCCATCACTCTGACCAAAACAGTGAAAAACGTTCAAAATTATACCTGTGGCTTGGCTCTGCCCTTTCTTACTCATAGTTACTCGTTCTTTTATTCTTTTAAAGCCGCTATATTGCTCTAATGTTACTAGATACTGTTCTCTGGAGCAATGAGTTTCAGGATCAACTATGTGATCAACATTTTACCAAATATGGAAGTTTTTCTGTAGTCGCGACCATTGTAAATTTTGTTGATTGAAGCTACAGGCAAGGAGAAAGAAACAATTAATATTAATTTGGTGCTATTAATGCACCAAAAAATTACAAAACCTACAGTCAGTCTTCGCTATTCGCGGGGTTTCGATTCCTTGAAAACTACGTGAATACCGAAATCAGCGAATACGGAATCATTGATCCTATGGGGAAAATGAGTTAGGTTCCTGCGGGACGCAGTTCTACCGATCATCTTAATCTCATAATTTCGTTTTCCTTCGTATAAAAAAAAAACAAAAAACAGCTTATCTATTGTACTGTACATATTATGAATGTATTATATACGAACCACAGATGTAATTTTTTGAGTGGGATTAATTAGAGGAACATGACAGTTCACAATCAAGGTACTAAACACCACCTCATACACCTCATAGGTATTGGTAGCCTTGAAGCACTTATCACAGTATTTTTGTTGAATGACCCTCAAATATTTTCTTTTACTTAGTACAAAATATAAATAGTTCTGTTAATTAATCTCCCCTTGTAATAATTTTTTTTGTAACAGCTATAATCATGGTTATGTGAGCTTTGCAACTACTTTTTTTTATATTCTCATAATAAATATAAAAGGGTAGTACAGAATGATCTAATGTTCCTAAAATACTTCAATATGCATTGTAAAATTAAAGCTAAAATTATACAATGTCTGTCGAAGTAACTATATTCGTTAATCTGAACTCCTGTGATCAACACCATTCCAAAGTTATTATCATAAACAAAGAAACTTTATGGTTTCTTTTCTTGATTTTTATAGTTGAAACTATAGGTTAACTATTCAGTGTTAACTCTGTGTTTAATACAAATTAGATAAATAACCAATTAATCAATACCACGAGTTGCTAACAACATATCGTAGTCAAAAAGAATTACAATATTTAAGCTATCAGTTGCAGGCTGATGAAGCCGGGTTCACTTAATGGCTGAGGTAGAGGATTTTTCACTCGGAGTTTCTGCTCCTTACAAGGCTTACAATTCCTCTGTAAAATGGGGACCGAGGTTAAGGCGATAGGGCGTGAACAGACCACTCTATTCTTAACTTCATCTCGAAGATCGAGGGACCTATACTTCCAATACACTTACGAATGTAACAACATGGCCCGTAAGTAGGATCCTTTAATCTAATCTTACAAAACTGAATTTTTCAAAACTGAATTTCGGGTGAAAAAAGAAAAAAAAAATGTTTTTCAGAAATTGTTTGATGAAACCAACTTTTGAGCGGCAATATTAAATATTTCAACGTTAAATTGATCAAAAGTTAAGGCTGTGTTTGTTATTTATTTTCAAAAAGACAGAATAGACAGTTCGTGTCCTTTAAAGACTCATTCGATCGTTTTGAGGGGAGGCCGTCTCAGAGCAATCAATGAAAGGGGCGTGCATAATTTTATTTTTAATCTTTTCCGCTCAGCCACTGTTTATTATCAACAATGAAAATGTGCCAAGGTGACAGATAAATGAAATGGAATGAATGTTGGGAAACGATGTTTGTGTAATAGTGGAAAAAAATATACTTATATCTCAGATTCGATTTTTTTTTTTTATTAAACTTAACCTACAAATTAAAACCTGTGCATCAGAATGAGTAGATGTTTTATAAAAATGATTACAGCAGATTATAGGAAAAAGCTAGCTTTTCAAAAATAAAATATACCAATAAACTGCAATAAAGGCCTAGATAGGAAAATACGAAGAACAATGGAGAAAGCATGACTGTCCATAGTGGCTATTTTCATAATAATGATGTTACTAGGTTTGAATTGATGGAAATCTATTTAAAAATGTCTCCTACTGTCTAACAGATGGATGTTGACGATCCCGTATTTTCGTGATTTCACGTAATTTACGCGAGAATAGTCTCTATCCATGTCTTCTCACAAAATATTGAACTATTTAAATGAATTGTAATACGGGGAAATGCATGAGACTTTTACTACATTTTAACACGTTTTAATAAATTGAAAACAGTCAATAAACAAACAATAAATTCATTACGTAGCATTTTCCTAGTGACAGACATTAAAAATACTAAATTCCTTTAGACCTGCTGAAGAGGCTATTGGCGAGATCTCGTGTTTTTCGTAATTCTCGCGCAAACATGATCGTCAACATCCATCTGTTAGACATTAAATCATTCTGAGGTTGAAATCAAAATGCAAATTTTTGTAGACTTTTTTCCTTCAAATTTTTGAAGAACCTTCTGAAATGAAAAATCTGTGAAATTATCAATTATCGAATTTCTATAAAGAAATTTATACTCAAATTCTTACATACAAGCAAGGGGTTTATATGAAATTAATTTAGCATAATCAAATTAATAATTATTAAAATCTAGAGAATTGAAGGTTGCTCTGATGACGTCATACAAATCTTTAGTTAAATTACATTTTTTGCTGCTTTCTTTTTGGATTTAAAAAAACTAGGACAGAAATATATTGTGAAAATAAACTCGACTAATTTTTCTTTTTTGAGTTTTTTGTTTGAGTAATTGAACTTTTGTTTAAAATATTTTGGGTGAGAAAGATCTAGATGATAAAAGTGGTTGTTTTCAATGTTTTTCTCTTCAAACTACGAACATCATATTTTTTAACTTTTTTTTCATTGATAGAACTTAGTAAGGATATGAAACTCATATCAATGTGAATAACAGCTTGAAGACCTACGGAAATATAAATAAATATACAAACAATCATGTGATTTTCCCCTTGCTAATACAAGGCAGGCTATCAAGAAAAATAGAAAGACGTGAATTTATTTGAAAATAAGTAGTTACAAGTCTTCAATATAATTGCCGGCCATGTTCTGTATCTTTTGCGAAAGAGAAACCGCAAGCTTCCATAGGGACATGGCCTAATAGTGAAAGTGACCCATTTGAGGTCAGAAATAGATTAAGGGGGGTCTTAATAAGGAATAATGTCTATGGGCCCACCTCTCCAGCTCTTACCGTTTCGTAGATAATGCCCATGTCAAGTTACAACTGTGATTGCAAATTGCTAGGCCATCGTAGTAGGTAGAGCTCTGGTTTTTGTTGCATTCATCTGCACTGGAGATACTGGTTCTAACAGTATGCCGCATGATCCGCCAACTACCCCAGAACCACGTGACCTGTCATTTTACAGCAGTACATGAGAAATGCAAATTTTGTCATTATGCATTTGTGCCCGTATGATTATGGAATCCAAAGGTACACAAATTACCAAGAAACGATCAAATGCCAGGAGAAAGACTAAAGTTTAGAGGATGCATAAAACCAAATGACTCACCCATTCCACGAGGTTGTTGAAACGTCCCCGGCATGCGTCCATTGCCTCCGGGAGGGTAAGGTTAGGGTTCCTCATGGGTCCGCTGGCCATCAACCGCTCATGGATATCGTTACCGTCGATGATGCTCTCGGCGAAAGCACTGATGAGCTGCCGGTTGAGGGGCTGTTCTTCATGGCCCCAGATCTGAATGCCCAGTGAGTGGATCTTATGGGCCATAAGCAAGGTGATAATTGTACAAGCATTACTTCCGGTTCCACCTTTCCAGTAAAAGACGTCCGATGAGTAAATACAAAGAAAACAAAAGAGATTCATAAGACAAGAACAAAAAATATCAACAAATATTACTTTCGTACATCAAGTAATTTATGAAATACCAGAGATACAAATAAATAAATAACCTATAAAACTCCAAAATCAAAATCAAAATGTAGATATAATAATAGTTCATTTTTCTGTTTTTGCTTTTGGAAATAAATTTATGTATTTTAGTTCGTTGTGTGAATTTTATAATAGCTTGTAAATATCGATCGTAAAAAGTGAACACAAGATCTGCATTTATTTAGTTCATAAATGTTTGTGTTTTCTATTAATGTTATGAGTCAGTTTGATTCGTTTGTGACCTTCTGATCGCTGGAACATTGTTTTTTTATAACAACTTCATGCATTACATCATTACTGAGGTATACTCTCCCGTCAGTAGGTTCTGGAAATTATTTTTTAATAATATGTTACATAATGTTTATGTAATATTAAACTATAAAGTTTAAAAAGTAACATTTCTTCTATATACTCACTTATGGACAAATAGCACATATTCATACACACGTGCATATATATATATATATATATATATATATATACAAAGGGCATATACACTTATACTGTATACGGATGTAGACATTTATGCACATATTACAGACATACACTTGCCTAGAAACGAGTTTGTGCATAAATAAAATTTATGTACAAAATAATATTGCTTTTTGTTATTTTTGTTGGCTTTTTTTTCGTGATTGGATTAATCAATTCCATCAAATATTAAGGTGAAAAGAAAAAAATATGTATTGATTAACGTATTCCTATTCTTTAAGATTTCCTGGTTCAATTTTATGGTTAGTTCAGCCAATTAAGTTGTTGATTTTTGGTGCGAATTTGTAAGAATAAAATATGCTAAGCTTGAAATTTAAGATTATGTAATTCCTTAAACCATTTTATTTGTTTTCATTTGTTTGATTTTTTATGGTGAATTTTCCTTCTTTCCTTAATTCCCACTGTGTTTTTCAAGGTGATAACCTTGGTTTTAATAACATAGTCTTAAAAATGCTGATGAGGGTTTGTCTGACTTTAGCCTCGTTTCCAAACTGTGTTGGATCATTACCATATTATATATATGGACAAAAAAATTATATTTTTTTACAATGTATGTAATTTTTTTAAAAAAATTAAAAATTAAGTATGATAAAATTAGAACAAAATGAGTTAAAAGAACGATATTGTCCAGAAAGAGACGAGAATAAAATAAGATGGCAAGATTATATACGTAAATGGTAAAAATTAAGACAGGACAAGAAATGGTAGATAGAAAGAAACGTAGAGGGATAGACTCAGGGATAATATGAAGAGAAGAACGAGAATAACGTCTACTTCGAGATTTATGGCAAAAGCATTTCCTAATATTTATGTAAATGTATTTAAGAAAATATTAACAATTAATAAATTATAGATAAAAAAGATTCATGCTCTAGAAAACCCCTTTCCATACGCCAGTGAATTTAAGACAACTAATTACACGGAAAAATTTCTTATGTTAATGATGTTAAAAAATTATTATTACAACATTATACATTAACACACGATTCTTTTTTAATTTTATTCAATGATTCTTTACAAATTTACTTATATTTCTAAAGGGGTTGATTCATAAACGCCCGTTGGCTTCACCACTGCTCCATAGAATTTTTCAACTGTCAAAAATCATCGAAAACTTTGATGTTTGTTCTTAAGACAAAACAAATAGCATTTAAAAATGCTGAAACTGAATTTTGATAAGAAAATCTTTGCCATTAAACCTGATTACCAGCTTCGAAAAATAAAATTAAAAAAATTAACATCTCTAAGATATTTAAGAAAATTAGACACAAATTAGATTCATTTTAAGGTATCTTCATTTCACTTTTAATCGGAAGAAAAAAAGAAATAAAATTTTTACTTTAATATTTTTAAGCTTTACTGTAAAACGCTTTACCTACTGAAAATTGAAATTAAGGGGAAAAAAAAATCAAAATTTTTGAAGGCAAAAAAAATAAGAAAAAAAAAAGTAAAACCAAATTTATTTAAGCATTTCTTATGTTAGTTCTTTTTTTATTATTTTACTTCAAATTTGGCTATTTTATAAAACTGAAGAGGTATTTTTTTTTTCAAAAATATATCTTTTGAATAATCTGAAGATATTTAAATCTCAAGAAAATAAAAATGATTTTTATTCACTTCTTAAAAGTTTCTTCCCGAATTCTTAATGTTCCTGAGAAAAAGACTTCAATTAAAGATTATTATGAAACTGCTGATTATGAAAATAAATGATGTAGTTTTAAAAAAAGGACAGACACACAATTATTAAAAAACATAAAAACACATTAAAATCTCGACCAGGTTTCGGTCAGACCTGCCGATTTCTTCAAGTCACTTAAAAGAAAAAAAAGAAAAAAAACTTGAAAAAGATCGGTAGGTCCGATCGAAACCTGGTCGAGATTTTTAATTATTGTGTCTGGCCTTTTTTTCAAAACTACGTCATTAATTTCACATGCGTTAAATTTCTACATATAAAGTTGGAAAGAAAACTAGAAAAACATACTAGGAAAATCGTCAGAAGCTCAGTGGTGCCTCAAAAGAAAAAAAGAACAATGAAAAACTCACTAATGAAAAATTATTGAGAAAATTCATGTGCCAGCAGTGCGCAGGCCTCAATGAATTTTTTTAAAGCATAAGAAATGGTTAATCACCGCATTGTTGTTTATAATATGAAAAATTTAAGTTCTCTAGCGGAACTGTTAGACTTTTATGCATTCCCAAGATACAAAGAGAGAACAAGGCGTAAACATGCAATGGGAAGAACAGATAAATAAATGTTTTCCCAGAAAAACAGACAATGAATTAGTCGCCGTTTATCTAATTTAACGGCCATGTTTACAATATAGCAGACTTAAATTAAGAAAACTGTACCATTGGACAACATTTATAGAACTTTTAAAAATCTTTAATATTTACATTAACCAGTTGTATTTACACTTCGTTCTGAAAAACAAAGTATCATTTTAAACTATCAATTTCAATTTTAAAAGCTAAATCATGAAGACATACAAGAAATTAAACGAAATGTATCTTACTAACTGCGTATTTATTCAGGCTCAAAAGATTTGTTTGCTTTGTTTTTTAATAGAAAAATTGTAAAAGTAAAAAAATTTTTTTGTGTTAGTTTTACAAGAGTAGATAGTTCAAGAACGAAAATTTTAATTTCATTGTTTTTAAATGCTGTTTCCATTTACAAAAAGTAATTTTTGTAGATATATTAGAAAACGTGATCTTAGGATTTTTTTCCTTAAAGATTTTTTTCCTTAGAAATATTGACATATTTTGACATTTTTCAACCACAAAGTATCTTATATATCTCAGATTTTTAATAAATAACTAAACAAGTAAATAAATAATATTATCAAGAGTAAAACAGGTTTCTTAACAAAAAGAAAAGCTTGCCTGCAAATGTTGGTGTCTAGCAGTGAAGCCTGCCTTGATAACGAAGGCGGTGTTTCCTGAGATTGAATTTTAATCTACTAAACCAGATAATGGCTTCTGTTCGTTTGAATCGAAAATTAAAAATTTATATACAAAGCTTTCACTGAATTAACTGCAGTTCGATTTCTTGGGGTAAAGAAACAAAGGAACGTAAGAAAAACAAATCACTCCAATTTCTCATCCGTGACACACAAATATCCAATACTTATATCTTCCCTGCGGAACTCAATGAAACAAAATCATACAAATTCACTATTTTCAGATGTGTGTGGTTATTTCCAATAACCTAAACAAAATATTCCCATACACTTCACTTAGCAAAATTGTTGTAAACTACAAAGCTTTATTTATTTATTTATTTGTTTGTTTGTTTTCCCATTGAAAGATAGTTAAAAATATGTCCGTAGAAATATGAAAATGTCCAAGGTTGAGTTAACTCCTTAGGCCTCAGTGGCTCCTCACCTCGTCATAAGAGAACAAAACAAACTGAAATAAATCATTTTTGATTCGGATATCTTAATCATCCAATTTATTCCAGTTTGAGTCATTTTCACTCGGTTAGTTTTCACTATTTAGAATTTACCAACATCACATTGTTCGACTGCTTATTAGGTCTTTAAATATTTAATAATTCAAGCATAGACCACTATATTTTATCAAGGATATAGGTTCCTCTTTCTGTCAAGCCGTTTTTTGCACCTCAAGTGTGGCGAAAGTAGAATCAAATTTGATTAGAAATATGTTAAATATTAATTTCGATGCTTTTATAAAAAAACAATGGCTAGAAATAGTTAATTTAATGAAACTAGACCACAACAATAAGCAACTTAGTAATATATGAATAAATACTATAATATTTCATATTACATTTTAAAATACTACTTGAAAATATTTTGACAACTTTTAATAAATATAAATAAGAATATTTGATGTAATTTAAAAAAAAAATTTTGGTCTAAAATAACAATCCAAAAATAAATATGGTCTAACTTGGAGACACGTTATATACTGTAAAAAAAAAAATCAACATAAATTATGTATAAAAAGGTACAGCTAAAAAGTTTTACCGGTTGACCTCTAGGTCAAAAGTTATAAGTTTTAAAAAATTTTCGAAAACAGGAAGTGACCGTTACAACACGAGCGCGCATAGCGGTGAAAAGTGAAATGACTCAGTTTCAGTTGAAAAATGGTCAATTTAGGTTTTTATATTTTAAAGATGTATTTAACATTTTAATACTTTTATTATAAACTCATGTAGTACTTTTTAAATAAGTACACGTTTTTGAATAATACTTCATCAGAAAACATTCAACACACAGAGCAATTTCGCCCCAACCTCATTTGATTACAGACAATTTTTGCGAAATGGAAATTCGCGTTTTCATTCTATTACCAATGTCTAATTTGCAGACTTTTAATGAAATCTTTGCTTTGTATGTAGAAATATACATCGCATGGTTGACAGATAGATACAAAGTGATGGAATCACTTTGAAAGTTTATTTTATTTAATTAAATCTTTATTTTTCTTATTTATTTTAGTAGATTTTTCTTGCATTTTCCTAATTTTAAAAATAAAAATAATGAGAAGGGAAAATAAAATACTATTACAGGGATGACTTGGGAGTTTATTCGGCTTTCGCTCATGACTTTTTACCCAGAGGTCACCTTGTTAAATTTTGGGTATCATTGTTTTTCTTTTCTTGAAAATCTGAACAATTTGATATGTGACCTTTGGAACAAAAGTTATGAGTCAAAAAACCGAAAAGGGAGGGGGGGATCTGGTGTAGAGGATCAAAATAACACACAAGTTCTTTATTATTATGTTTCTATGTTTCAAACCTTGGGTTTCCCGAGCAAAAACAATATGGCGGGTCAAGGACCAAAGCACATATTGCCAAGTGTAATGACGTGTGCAAGAATGGTTAGGGATGTGTGCTTGTGTCCATAAATTTCCTAACTATGGGTGTTGTGTTGAGTACCACAGCCTTCTGCAGTTGTGCATAGGTGTTTTTGTGAAGTCCTAGTGTGCTGAGACTGTGGTGCAATGTGTGAGGTACCAGACCAGTGGCAGACAGGACGATGGGTACAACACGTACTCGATCCTGCTTCCACTGCTTCTGGAGCTCGTGTGCTAGATCAGTGTATTTACTGATCTTGTCTGCGTGAGTTTTCTGCATGTTCTTGCTGACAGGCACTGCAATATCAATGAGATAGGTCTGTTTGTTGACTTTATCAACAAGTGTGATGTCAGGTCTGTTGTGATGTATGGTTTTGTCTGTGTGAATGGGACGATCCCCGTACAGCTTATGTGAGGATGACTCTAAGCTTATTATTATTATTATTATTATTATTACTATTATTAATTTTTTCCAGACTTACCATGTATTCATAAGCCCGTATGTAGGTGCTGCATTTACTTGAAATTTGAAATTAATAATATTAGTCTAAACTTGATATAAATTTAATTTACATGATATTAATTTAAATAATAATTTCAGTCTCCACGGTTTCTTCTTCAACATTGCTACGCATGGAACGAAAACTGGCCTCGGAAATAATTTGGATCCGTCTTTTGCTGTAACTAAATTTTTTATTCATTGTGAGAGTAACATAGCCTCCAATCAATGTGCATCTCGTGTAATGATAAGATGCGGATGGTGCAAAACTTACTATTGTTTTGATCATTAATGGAATTTTCATTATTATAATAATTATGTTGAATAATTTCTCACTTGTCAAGAATAATTTAATAAAGTCTAAACATGATACAAATTTAATTAAATATAAATTTTTTAATACCAATTTAATATTTTTGAAAAATAGTAATATAAATTTATTTATATTCATACAGATTGTGTATGATTTTTTTAAAAAAAACCAATATTAATAAAAATAATATTTCAATAAAAAATAAAATAATCTTTAAAAGTGATTTCATCACTTTGTACCTATTTGTCCTATCTGTCAACCATGCAATGTATATTTCTACATACAAATCAAAGATTTCATTAAACGTCTGCAAAATTGCACATTGGTAATAGAATGAAAACGCGAATTTCCATTTCGCAAAAATTGCCTGTAATCAATGGGGTTGGTGCGAAATTGCTTAATGTTTTGAATATTTTCTGATGAAGTATTATTCAAAAAAGTGTACTTTTTTAAAAAGTGTTACATGAATGTTAAATAAAATTATTAAAATTTTAAATATATCTTTAAAATATAGAAACTTAAATTGAACAGTTTTAAACAGAAACTGAAAGTATTTTTAAATTTCACCTCGTGCTATAACGGTCACTTCGTGTTTTCGGAGATTTTTAAAAGATCATAACTTTTGATCTAGAGGTCAACCGGTAAAACTTTTGGTGTCATTATTTTTATTTTTTTTAGCTGAATATTTTGATATATAATTTATGTTAATCTGTTTTTGACAGCATAAAGTATCTCCAAGTAAGAAATAATAATATTTATAATCGAAGATATCGTAAAAATAGATAAAATAAATATATTAAAAATAAAAATTATATAATAATATAATGAATTTGATACGTATATATATATAATTATAATTATGACATTTTAATTTTATATACTTTCTTAAAATTATATTCTAAACTCACTTTTTAATATTATAAAAATCTTTATATTATAATTTTTGTAATTTATAATTTTGTAATTTATTGTACATTAACATATATGAATTATTATTCAGCACATACTAAACAGGTTGTTGTGCAACCTAGTACACTGAGTTGTAATTAAATTATATTTAATAAATCAAACTGCATAAATATCATAAGAAAAAAATTCATATTCTACATCAGGATATAATTCAAAGAGATATTATTACAAATAAGAAAAATACATTAATTACTGCTGTTTCCTATTTTAATGCCATTAATCAAGTTATTATTTACAAGGATCCCTTCATTTATTTTTAAAAACTTGAATAATGCTATTGACAGGAAAGCTCAAATACAATTATTCCAATTTTTCAGTTATTATTAATCATACTATTAATAGACAAAAACCGGATGTACGGATGTTTGTTTGTGTGTCATCAAAGTGGAGAGAGAATATTTTAAATTGTATTTTTAATTTAATTTTAAAAATACACTAACAAATGTATAAACAAATTAGTATAAACCCTTTTGCATCTATTCATTTAGTGAATAATAAAACAAAATAAACTAGAAATAATTCCTACGCCCCTGTAAGTCATTGTGGGGCACTCTCTCATAGGCTCAATTTGGAGAAGCCTATTATTTTAGGGATGGAGGTTAACTTATTTCACCGAAAGTGCCAGGAAAGCATGTCGATATTAAAAAATCAAGAATCGTATAACGATAGTCTTTCGGTCAGTGCTGTGGTACTATATAATTGCCATAGCAAAAGTTCAGGAAATAAATGTAGGAAGAATTCCAGTGGTTTTGAAAAAAATTCACGTTATTTCGAAATTGTAGTATTTGTTTTACTTCAGTGAATGTCACGGGTTGCAACTAGTAATGTATTATTGATTATATCTTGATATAATATCATACATTCTTCTTTCTCCTGAAACAAGCTGGTTTTGTAACTTCGTGGCATTTATCAAGAGAAAGTTGGAGGTCAATTCTTCTTTTACAAAAACCCAATGTACAAAAATTGTAGATGAGAAGTTAGAAAACAAAACAAAAACAAGGCATCAGTTTTATTTCTTTTATGCAATTACTATTACTTTCCTTTGAAAAATATATGTATAGTAAATATATAAGCAATTTTTTTTTCACATTTTTTCCTCAGTTTTGATCAGATCCTGATCACATTTCTGCTGGATAATATAAGAAGCATTTAAACATTTTATAGAAATGTATTCGTATGTAATTCTATTAATGATACTATTATGGTTTTGTTACATAATTTGTTGAATCAGACTCTTATGCCTGAGTATCACGTGATAACCGAATGATAGATATATCAATTTTTACAGATGTCTTTGTTTTAATGTATAGAATGACACCTGTTGAGATATTTCTATTTTATTACAATAGCTCTTTATTATATCGTTAAGAAATTTAACTTTTCAAAGTAAACTATGAAAATACTGAATATTCTCTCAATTTTTTTTTTCTGATTTTTTTTTTCTTTTCAGGAATTTTCATATTTTAAGACACAGATAAAGCGTGGGAGATTTCGAGTGACCTTCCAGGAAACTACTGTGAATTTGTAAGTTTTTAACATTTAGTATTCATTAAAAATCTGACATACAAAAGTTATTGTATTCTTATTATTAGTAAATTAATATGAATAAAAAGCAAAATATCAAGAACTTAGTGCTATTTAAAATTCATAATTACTTGAATTATTCACTCCTCCCCCTTTTAAAGAATTTTAAACGTTTTAGAAATTACATTTTGTGATTTTTCATCAATGTTCTGAGCAATGTTTTAATTTGTATTAGACATTTTATCTAATGCCAATTAGATAAAAGGTGGGTGATTCAAAGTGTAGGAGGAGTAATACTCCAAGTTATCATGACATTTGGTTTAATAAAGATCTGATGGGTCTTTCCCAATAGCAACTACCTATGAGTCTGTCTCCTAGCCTTGACTGACAAAAATCGGACGGAAACCACCAGACCCGAACATTACCCTCCATCATGCATTTCAATATGGGCACATAGTTGACATAGCTTGCGCCCATTATGGGATCAGGGGACGAGGAGGGAGGGGCCGGACACACGATCACGGGCGCGGGGTCGCAGCCTACCAAGATGTCACCAGCGGCACGAGCTCTTGCGTCGTCATTTCCACCGGGGTCAGGACGCTGCATACGAGACGAAGCACACACCATAAATGCACTATTACCCATCGTGAACAAAACAGTACAAACAGTTGTTAGGTTAATCCAATTCATCAAGGATTAAAGGGTTTAGAGAGAGAATCATCCACCGCATTAGATACGAGTTAGCAGAGCAGTGGAGTGTTAGTTGAGGATGAAGAAGACTGTGTTAGCAGTTTCCTAATAGTTCTTTTGGTATCCACTTTTCAGAGTTCTTATCCTCACGTTGGTATCAGGCAATTGTAGACTAATATCATAAGGAGCATTAGAAGAGGTATCCACTTTACATTTCTCTACAACTATAGTCCAGGTTCGATAAGTCAACGGTGGGTAGTTTTCCGTTGGCTCCATGGCTACCCCATGGCCAAACTAATTAACCATACTTTCCTTCCATGTCCAAAAATAGTCTGCGAATAAGAATCCCTCCGCCAAGGACGTCAGGCATGGCGGCAACTTACGCCCAAATTAAAGAACAAATTTCCTGCAAATGTCTCAACTTATAAATAGGCGAGTTTCTGATTCGGAAATTAAAAATATAAATAATTACATTTATTAATATTTAAGAATACAAAAATCTTTAACTTTGGAACGGACTGTCCGATGAAAAAGTGAAAGTGAGAAAATAGGACTATTTACGTCACCCATGTTGATTCTGCGTTGCAAGTCCTAACAAATGGTAAAATTAAAAAAAAAAAAAAAGATTAACTTTTATCTTTCATATGAATACTCGTTTCGGAAAAAAAAAATAATGCTAATAATAATGCTAATGATAAATCAATATCCCCAACATAAATCCCGAGGCTTCCAAATTCGATACCTTGACCGAAGCGCCATGACCTAAAATCATCTAGTTCACTTTTATAGACGCAGTTATTATTTACTTCGGATTGGATTCTATTGATAACTGAAGGAATGCTTTGTTTATTTACTGTCTTCCCTTGGTTAGTGGAATGGGCTTAACCCTGAATGGTGCGACCTTGTATAAATATCACGCTATACTTATTGACCCATTATCCTCGCCATATTTACAATTATGAGACAGATACAAGAATATACCGAGATATGCCTAGACGATGAATATATTTATACACACCCGTACACAAGTAGAACAACTTTGCCAAACAAAGCGGGTGTATATATGCTGCGATATCTCTGCCGGAACATAGTGGATACTCAAAAGAATCACAGATTAAAAGTCTTACGTCACTAAAATGAAAAACTCGGCGCAGGGCCTACTGAGTTAGTACAGGAATCTTAATGTTAGTTTGGTTAGTCTTTTTCTTAACTCCTACGCCATTTAAACGCACGAAATGATGTTCACACTAATACGACATATCTTTCGGATAAAGAATATTTACCTGAATAATTTTAGGGCATTGAGGGCGCGGGGTTTTTAGGATTTTCGTCTGTGCCAATGTGTAGCGCCTCTGCCCGACCCGCCGATTCTGCGCCAATACTAGCCAGCTTAAACATTACGGTTACTAGGTAACCATAGAACAATTCCCAACGATAACATTGGTCGTGTGCGAGACGCGCTCCAGTGATAACATTTACACTGACAATGTGAGGAGATGAGAACTAAAACCTCTATAAAACAGTCAAATACAGCATTGTTTAAAAATGGGAATTTTCAAAAGGTTGCCGATAAATACAAGCGAAATAGAATCTACAATAACAAGAGCGGGAATCTTAAAATATTTTGATAGGAAAGCAAATGTAAATAATTACATATTCCCTTGATATAAAGCTGACAAACTTGTTTTTATTTAACTTTAAGATTTTCTATTTAATTCTAAACAAATTCTAAATAATAAATAATGATAAAATTTAACTGGAAAAATATATATAACTTATTAAAATAAAAATATAAGCGAGAATAAAATAAAGGTAAAAGAATAAAATGAATAAAATAAAAAATAAATGTAAAATATAAAATAATATACTGTAATAAAATAATAAATGATATAATATTATTTCTTTAAAAAGTTATTCAAATGAATAAATGAAGTTATATCTGATTTTTTTTAATGGTTCTGTTTTTCAAAAACGCTTTGCACAAATGATGTAAAACATCTAATATATAATTTAGAAAGGTTGTCTGACTGGCATTCGTTGCTCATTTCAAAACAACGAAAACATCGCTTTAAGTTGTTTCTATTTAGTTGGAGAAACGGGTTAACCTTGTTGTTTTTCTTATGGAATTTAGCTCCAGAGATGTTATTCTGTTTGGCTTTCATTTGAAGTGAAAGCAAGGGGAATGAACAAATCATATTTGAGATTTATCCGAAACGAATTAATTATTTAGACGAATTAATTCTTCGTAATAAAAATAAATAAATAAATAAATAAATAAATACATTTAAAAACTCTACATAGAATAATGCAATAATATCGGTTTTATTTTATTCTATAAAAACAATAAAGCATTGGCATGGGGTGCTCAGATAGTAATTTCAGGCTTACTAATGTTCATCTGTTAAAGTTATTCATTCTCTAATAGCTCATAAGATACCAAGAAATGAACGAAATAAAGGTCATAAAGGGATTTGGCGTTTCTTATTAATAAAGCACCTTATTAATAATAATCTTATTAATAACTTACATATAAAGCAGGAATTTCGAATTTCCCAACAAGGTTTACAATTCACTGTTTGTACATATTAAAAATACAGATTGACACGTCCTTATCCAAAATTCCAAAGCTCTGAATAGCATACTTATTTCGAAAATTCATTTATTCGATTTAATCCAAGGAGTTAAGAGGCTTCACTTATATAAACAAAATACTCATATTCCATTATATTAAATAAATTCGAAAAACTGAGGAATTGAAATTCAAATATGAATAAAATCTTATGGTTACACTGGCAGGATATCCGTTGCTGAAATATAGTTTACAAGATGATGTAAGCCTAGAATGTTAACCTATTTTTTTAGTCATTTGTTGTTGTTTTTTTAGCTTTTGAGTTTCATTTCATTGTCACAAAATCCGAGAACAGATCTGTTTCGAGATATCACCTATCATCAGCTAAGGCAGCTCAAGAATTTGGAAATTATTATCTCCTGAAGTCATTTAAATAGTGTCAGCCTCACTGCAGTTCTCCTTCTACAGGTTTTTTTTTTCTCCTCTTAATTCATCATACGCTTCAAATTTTTATAGTTCCTTTCACCTAAGTAAGTTTGCTGTTTATAAGAAAACGGCCTTAACTTAATCATTTCTGGAAGTCCTCGTGACAGAAGTTATTCAAAATATGAATAATTAAAATTGATACATAAAAAATAAAGTTTGTAATTGAATTTCAATAGCAACATATTCAAGATATAAGTAAATACAATAATCTACTAATCGCATTACAACCACATTCGTTCACGAACAGATTACAACAGTTCAACAATAGATGTCGCTAAGATACCTGGAATCTTTAATCCATTAGTAATTCCCATGCCCCTTTTCTATTCTTTTGTGGCCTGAACTATAATTCATTTTCTCCATTTCTCTGAAGAAAAATAGGAGTTTTTTTCACTGTACTTCATCTGTCCTGGGATGCTTAAAGGATTAAAAAGGATTGTACAGTCGGACCTCTATTTAACGAAGTCGCTAAATCCCGAAAAAAAGTTAGTTATATGGAAAATTCGTTAAATAGCGATTCACCTTTTAAAATTACTGTAAACTACATAAAACAGATATAAAATATATAAACAATGAATATTATGAAAAAGGGTATAATTTTAATGACATAAAGCGTACATTACCACATGCGTACTTAAATTTTACTAATAAAGTCTGTTAATTTTGTCGGAGGGTTTTTTTTTTTTTTTTTGAAAAAGTGTTTTCGCTCATAGTACGTCTCGCATCTTTGCAATGCACCAAAAACCCCTTCAGTATTTTCTTCAAATTGTAATCCGCGTCGGATTGTTTCAAATGATTTTAGCATTTCATCATACGAAGGTTTTTTGATTTCTGCATCATGATCATTTCCATTTTGATCATCTTCATCTTCATGGTAATTCATAGCTGTATTGTTTTTATTTTTCACACTGTCCAAAATATCCGATTCTGTTAGTGTTTCCGAGGTCTCAACTTCAAGTGAAATCAAGTGAATTCGAGGAAAATCAAGTGAAAGATAATCATCAATCAGCACATCATCGTTAATTTCTTCTTTTTCCCTCATCTGTATCCAAATTTCTTTCATTTCCTCTAAGGGAATGTGGATAATAGAAACATTTCAACGAGGAAAAAAAAAAAATAGATACCACGAAAAAGTTCGTTAAATAGAAAATGCACTTCGCTATTTGGAGGTTATTTTACGAAGAAATTAGCAAAATGTTCTTGGTTCCAAAGAAAAGTTCGCAAAATAGAGAAATTCGCAAAATAGAGGTTCGTTAAATAGAGGTCCGACTGTATTTGAATAAATGCGGAGAGAAAAAAATTCCTGGTTCTGAAAACATAGAAACACCTATCTAAAAGGAGAACCATATTGAGGGTTAAGCCAAACATAGTCAAATGTTTCTTAAGACAACAATAAGAAGAAAAAGCATGGAGTAATTGCAAAAGCTTGAAAGGATGTGTCTGCTACATCTAATGAAAGAATCTGGTTCCTGGTCCTAAAAGAAATGAAAAGATAAGTTATGGAAGTTTGTACACTGACTTTGATGCCCATAACTTCATGAAAAACAGGAGGCACTGATTAGAGGTGCCTATAAATTCCAAAAAAAATTTCTAAAAATTTCAAATTCCGCAACAACCTTCAGATAAGGAATTGTGAACTGTGTTTGAAATGGAAATCTGAATGACTGCTGTTTAAGACTGACGCTATCTGCTTTGACCCGTGGATTCTATCGTTATAAAAACCAAAAAGAGGAGCTTAAAATAATAAAAAAGAAAGATAGTGATTTGATATCGAATAGATATCAGGATTATTTCAGATCTTCTGCACCGAAATGTTAATAATATTTTGGTGATAAATCTTTTACAGGCTTATCCCGCATTTACGATTTGTTAGGTCAGACTAGAGTCGTAACTCGAAACTTTTGTTATAATTCGAAGCAGTTTAGATTTCGGTGTAACAGGCTTAATCCCTTACAAAGTTATCATTGAAAACTGACGACAGCGACGCCAGGCGGAAGACGGATGCGAGCAATAGTGTCATATCGCTGGGACGTCGGAACTGCGATGTAAGTGTCTCAAGTCGGAATATAATGGCAATTGAAAAGTGACGTAACTGCGAAGCGTCACCATTCGGGATATGCCTGTACATGATTTTTTTCCCACAAGTCAATTTAGTCTTAAAAAAGTAAAAACAGATATAAATTGGTATTTTTTTTCTTTTGAATTTTATTTACTTTATTGATTTTTAATGATAATAATGTATTGAAAAATTAACCAATTCAACTGACGAGTCCTAAAGAGGACGAAACGGCCGTCCCAGTCTCCTGCCGGTGATAGCTCGGGGTGTGAAATCCTTTTACTTTCCCTTGTGCCTTCCCTGTTTGTCATTTGCACGTTAAATTCCTTATTAATTCAAGACAATTTAAAATATCTTCACAAACTTAATAATATTTTAGTTAATCTTATTATTATCCTGCAAATAATTAAATTCAAATTTTTCTGCATTTTTTTTAGCAGACAATCTGACGTTCTCCTGTCTTTAGGTAGCGTACAGGAGAGTACATTTGGAGTAATTCAATAAAACTTCTCAGGGAATGATCGCCTGACCTTTCTTCGATGTAATGAAGTTGGGATTCTGGAAAGTCTAAGAAACTCCAAACAGTTTTCTTTTAAATGCATAAGTTAGAAAGAAAATAAAAATAGTAGGGAATATGGATGGCAGCGAAGACGAACACCGTGACCTTAGGTTTAATGTGTTATCTTCAAGAAGGGAATGATAAGGAAATAATAGTGAAGTAGTGCAGGGGAAATGGGAGAACCCCGAGAAAACCTGCCCAGCGCGGATTGTCCACAAGACACGACAAAAATAAAAATAGTCTTCGACATTTCTATTTCGTTATTAAATTAAAGCATAAATATATTTTGTTACAAAGAGAATTAGGGAAGGAAAAAAATATAAAAATATATAATTTTTGTCAAATTTACGTTAATCAGAACGGATTCATTTATGGCATCCTTTCTTAAATGGGTCATCTTGAAACTTGGCATACATATTTAAGGACAAAAGACTTTTTGTATTTGAAATCTTTTCAAAGTAGGTCCTTGTCTAGATATTATCACGTGACCAAAATTCTCGTAGCAAAGCATTGGAATGGATTTGAATCTGAACACTGCCTGTCAATCGTTTTATTAAGTCACTAATTTCTGCACGCTTTGATGAAAATTAATTAACCAACTTAAGAAAGGATTCAATTAACGTTTTTAGAAAATGAAAAATTTGGACTGTTTTATTGGACAGACTTTCAGAAAATTCTTGTTTTTAGAGAATTTTTAAATTCAAAAGGACACTTACACTTAGCAAAATAGGGTTGTTTTTTTCTGAATTTAGAACTCTAAAAGAAAATGATTGTAAATGTATAAAATTAAAAAAAAAAAAAAAAAAAAACAATGAAGAAGGTACCAAAAAAATAGGCCTCTGTTCCTGAAATATCAGAACTTTATAAAGGAATCAGGTGTAGACACAGAAACTTCCGTTTATAACAATATGTTGTATTATTTGTAGGGAATGTGAATGGCAGCGAAGACGAACACCGCGACCTTAGGTTTATTGTGTTATATCCAAGAAGGGAATGATGAAGAAATAATAGTGGAAAATAATGAAGTAGTGCAGGGGAAATGGGAGAACTCCGAGAAAACCTGCCCAGCGCGGATTGTCCACAACGAAACAGATATGAGAATCGAAGCCTGGTACTGAGAGGTGAGAGGCTAACATCGTAGCTACATGCCAACCAAACCGCTTTGGTAGTAATATACTTCATCTCATAGACATGATTTATTGTTTATAATCCTTCATAGACATGATTTATTGTTTATAATCCTTCATATACAGTGAAACTTGGATAATTCGAAGCTGAAGGGACCAGAGAAAAAGTTCGAATTATCCAAAAATTCGAATTACATATATTCTCTCAAACAGTAGAGATAAATAAAAAAGATTAACTCCACGATCAAGATTTAACACATAAACTTTATTTAAGATTACTGCTACTTTTTTTTTATTAAATCTCCATTGCCATTTTTGCTGCTTAAGATTTTATCAAATATTTAAATATTCTTCAAATATGTCGATAACGTGTTGGATGGAATTCCAAATTCCTTGGAGATTTCCGATTTCTTTTTAAGGCCTTTTTCCACTTCCTTAATCACCGCTACCTTTTCAGCTAATGCAGCTTTAGCTTTTGACAATGGCATAGTAAGAGCATATAAACAATATTTAAAGCACAAGCACAAAAACTTTCGAATTAATCCAGAATTTCGAATTAAACAAGTTCGAATTATCCAAGTTTCCCGGTGTTGCAGTGTTTCATAAAAGAAATGTACGGTTATTGTATTGTGCTTAGATATTAACTAAAAACAAACAAACAAACAAATAAATAAAAAAAAAATATATAAATAAATTAAACTTCCTTCCATTGTTTTGAATATTTTAAGTATTTAATTTTAATCGTAATACTTTAAAATAAGAAATATTTTACTATCGTTAGAATTTACTGACTGGAAATGCTGTTTCTAAAGATACTGCTAATATACGATCACATTACCAGGAGTCTAATGACGTCATATCGATTGGACGCTGAGTCAACGAATCCCAGTGAGTAGCTGTCCTTCCCAGTTTGATTTTCTTTTCAATCCATGAGTTAATTGTAAAAAAAACTTTTACCAAGGATATTTTTATATCTAATTGTTTTTAATATCTAAAGATTCAATAAAATATAAATAATTTATTATGAAGTTCATTTTTTCCTATGAAGTTATATTAAAGCTGTAAACTTTTATCTTAATGATTTTGATTACTCATCAATTGAAAAATGGAATCCCCAACATTTTTTTTTTTTATTTTGTTTCGTTCTAGCTAAATTGCTATCTGATACAGCAGCGATCTAATGTTATAGAGAATCTTGCAATGATTTAGCACGAATTTTTTTTGCTGATTTAAATGGATCTAAATTTTAGTGAAATTTGAATAAAATAGATTATTATCTCCAATTAGTAAACAACAGATAGCTCTGCTCTGTTCGTACCTTGCTTGATATGATCCATTTGAATGATGAAGGTCTAGATATATAGATATAGGTCGTACGGTTGTCAGGGACATTTATTTGAGCCGCTACTTTCAAATATGATTAATGGCTGACAGTTATGGCACAAGCAGAGAATCTAATGACTGCTCATCCACAGCATCTGAAACAATATACTACAAAAACATCATATATTTCAAAGAAAATTGATTTAATGTAGCATCAAGTCAATTAATATATTTAGGTCATGGCTTTTTTATGTATAGGGATGCATTTTAACGACCGATGTTCCATTTATGAAATATTTTATCCAGCAATTATTTCATATCATCAGATGACGAAATAAACCAAACAGTAAAATAAAATAAAAATGTTTTTATTTGTTTGTTTGAAATCAACATATAGATGGCGGTGACTCCTCAATCTCTCTATTTTTTAAAATCTATAGTTTTAGTAAATTCTATTTAAAATCTCTGTTATTTTAAAAAGGAACAAAAAAATATAAATTATAGAAAGCACTGCATTGTATAACTTATAAATAAGATTTACCGTTAGGCCTAACTTCTACTAAATTCCGTAAGCATAACAGAAGTTTACATATATACTGTAAATATCGTAAATATCTGTAGTCAGAAGTCATAAGTAGACTTCATAGTGACAAAATAAGCTAAAATATTTATATTCTGGGTCTTCTTTAATTAAATTAATACATTTAAGAGGGTGTATCTAAGAAAAAATTAAACCTAAGATTTATATTTATTGAAGGATCTTAATTATTATTTTTATGTTTTATAATGTACCATCACGTCCTTATCTTCATTCTAAGGTGTACTTAGATACGATACATTTTGGTTAAAGGCTGGGAAGCGTAGGATTGACCCTTTGACATCTACGTCTCACAGTAGGATGATGACTGCATTAGGCTTAACTCGTACTTAGCCTGAGTTAGGCCTAATGCAATCACTATCCTACTGAGACGTAGGAGATGTCGAAGGGTCTATCCTACGATTGCCAGCCTTTAACCAAAAGGTGAAAAAACTTTACCCATTTGACGGACGTCTAGATGATTACTTAATGCAGCAGAAGAAGAATTTACTTCTTTGTATAACTGTTATTTCTTTGCGATAAAAATGGCGTACGCCCATTTTTAGCTACCCATTTGGGAGCTATTGTGTTTGTCCGGTCCGCCCATGTCTGTCCCCAACTAACAACTCCCGAACGGAAGGTCAGATCGATAAACGGATTTCACCATCTTGTTCAGAGGACCAAACACCGTAAGAATGGAGTATTTTCACGGGTCATCGCCTTCCCACTCCCATTTTCGAGATATTTTTCATTATTGTCATTGTACCCCCTGACAACTCCCGAACAGAAGGTCGGATCGACAAACCAACTTTACCATCATGTTCAGACCAAACACCGTTGGAATAGGATATTTTTAGGGGCCAACGCCATGTTCGAGATATTTAGCATTATTTACATTGGATTTCCGCTATTAGCTTAAATGTTAGAAATGCTACAGCTTGATGGCTAAGTTCTCGAACTCATATGATAGAGGTTGTCGGTTCGAATCTACTGTTGTTGTTTTTTTTCTTAACCTCCGCGAGGGGTTTTTGTTTTGTTTTTCTGATTTCTCTTTTTTTATTTTTTTCGTAACTTTTTATTTTTATTTTTCCTTACGTTAATGTACTTTCCTTTTTTTTTTTTTTTTTTTAATAATCGTTTCAGGCCAACTAAGGACCACATTAAGGACCACTTTCTTTTTATTATTATTATTTTTAAATTTAGTTTATTATTATGGGTCACCCTTAAATTTATGCTTTAGAACAAAATTATGTTCAATTAGAACAATCTTCAGTAATCTTAGTTCAGTCTCACTTTCAATAATAGATAACAAAAGATATTGCAATCAAAGAGATCAGGGACAAAGCCCCTTCTACGACAGTTTAACCCTTAATTTGGTAAGATACCAATAAATAATAATAAAAAAACTTACTGTAATTTTTTGAAGTAATTGGATAATAAATTATCATTCTTATATCAATTTATAATTTTAAAATTAATTTTCTTTTAATTTTGCAATTGTATCCTATGAGATACATTGCCAATGTAAGGAATCTATGAAATATTTTTTATTTTTATATATTTTGTTTTTATTACACCCATATACAAATCAATTCCAATGCAACAACAAATTTCTTGTTTGTTAGTATTCAGACATTCCTGTCTGTTGGGTGGAATAGAAATTCGTCTGCTCCACAACAGAGTCAATCATTTCTTCATGAAAAAGTTTTGAAAATATTGATTGCAATGGTGTCTTCATTTCATTGGGGACAGAATAAACAGCTTCTGCTTTTTCTGCAGAAAAAAATATTCTGCTTGATGTATAAATTTTCTTTTATGTGATCGGTTCGCACCGAAGTGCGAGCTTCGTTGCCGAAGCATCCGTGCTCCAGGGAGCGCTAGTGTTCCCAAGACGGCAAACCCCTAGCAGTTTCCCTAGAATTACAAGGGAAAGATACTGGGGTGGTTTCCCGTGGCCTTCCCCAGGACGCCATTAAGGAATGACGTCAGACCGAAGAGAAAGTGAAGAAGAGGTTACAATACAGGAAAGGAAATTTTTGAAACATCCATGCTCGCTACCGGGATTTGAACCCGGGCGCTGGCACATTGATCTCACGACAGACCGACGCCTGAGACCGCTCGACCACACCAGCGCGGCAATTTTCTTTTACACCAATTAAATTTGGTTGTTGTCAATTTCTTTTTGTTTTGTTTTTTCTCAATAATAGATAACAAAACGGCCGTGCTAAGGTAAAAGGAAGCAACTAGCAATTTGAAAACTGATTATTTGCTGCCTTTGACCGTAGATATAAGCATATTGTGTGTCAGTTGCTACCTTTGATCATCGAAATAGGGGATATACTTAACAGCAGATCATTACCAAAATGCTTTGGAAGATATGTAGATACTTCGTTACGTAGAAAATGCAGAAAACGAAAAATCAGTAAATTTGCAGTTACTTCCTTTTACCTTAGGACGGCCGAAAAGATATTGCGATAAAGAGATCAGAGAGAAAGCCCCTTCTACGACAGTTTAATAAGGATTAATAAGGGTTTCATTGTGAAGTGCTTATCAAATAAGTCAACAATTGTTTTGCTTTGTTTTCTTCAATAAATTGAAAAAAAATTCTTAGAAATGAGAGAAAAAAAAAACCCAATCTAATATGGATTTTTTTATTTGTCCTTTTCAAAGTAAATTACTTATATTTATTTACTCGCACTAAGTGTATTATTTACTCGATGTCTCACAGTCACGAAACACCACAACACAATTCATTTTTGATCATTAGGGCCAATTTTTAATTTTAAGAAGCTATACGTGTCGTAGGTTCAGAAATTTTTTTTTATCTACTAATTTAAATTCTTTATATTCTTTATATATATTATATTTATACATATATTCCTTTTTAACCAATAAGTTAAAAAAAACATATTGAATGCAATATTACAGGACAGTTTGTTTAATCATATCACTAAAAATTCACCGATATTCACTCTTTTAATTTAAAGTTTTAGATGGTTTTTGGCCATTTGATATTTTCAGAAAACCAAATCATTTCAGCCTGTAATAATAAAAACCAAAGGAAAAAAACCCAATTAGTTCCATTCTTTAGTTTGTCGTGTTTCCTTCAACAAAATCTTGTAATTTTATTAAATAAAATTTAATGTCAAACGTGTAACTTTAAATATAAATCAGTTTCCAATAAACGGAAGGGGAAAAAAATCTGACAAAAACTTCCAACTTCCTTAGGAACCACAAATAAGATTTTCTTTCCCTCTCCATCAAATTCTTCCCTAGACTCTTCCGTTTTGTTTCTTGAAGCAGGTAAAGGAGGTTACTTCGTTTATGGGTCCCTTAAATTCTATGAGGAAAGGCTGGATGGTTGGGTCTAAACTGGCAAAGGCTCCATGTCCTCAGTTCATTCACCAGTTGGGTGAACTTAATACCCTCTGGAAGACAAAAACCTCCGAAGAATCAACTGAAATATCGGATCTATTTTTTGCTTCTTCAGTTCTCGTACAATACTGCCTTTCAAAATACTAACAATTACTTGATGAAATGTCAGTGAAACTAAAACGTTTTAATGAACAATATCAAAGAAATT
>JAFIDM010120973.1:411-12403 GCA_023159025.1 Thereuonema tuberculata | reverse complement strand
CCGATTTTATACAGAGAAATAAGAAATTATTATACGAAAAACCCATAAGACATCTATTTATTTATTTCATTTTAATTTCTTTATTTAGTTTGTTTATTTTGTTTGTATTTCTTTAATTGTTAGGTAATAATGGAAGTGATCCTTACTAAAATTTTACAAATTCCTAGCGCTGTCATTGTGGAACTCTTTTAAAACAGAGGGAATTATTTTTCTGAAATTTGTTTCTTAAAATAAATGGCTTGAATATAAATAACAATGTAATAAATCAAACTAAACTTAATCAAAGTTATTAATGTAAATAAATGAACCTTAGTAAAGGATATGAGGAATTACAGAGAATTTTTGCGTTTAAGAGATGTTGCTGAAATTCCCGCAGTCTTTCCTTATTAGCTTCGACGTTATGTTGTTAGTTAAAATTATATGCGAAAGGCAAAGAGTCAAATAGATCACAATAGCCTAAGGGAGAAACAACAAGTATAAAGATTCTCATCAGCTAGCCGAAGTCCTGTCCCGTTTTTTTAACTTGGAAAAATACTTTCGTCCCATTTAACTGGTTGTTTGTGATTTCAAAGGCCTAAATTTACCTAATCCTAAATTAACCAACGAGATCAAAACGACTGTCCACTGTTCCAGGAAGGCTCAACAGTACAGGTTATGAAAAATACTAGAGGGCTGTAGCAATTACTAATGGATCAATCACTCCAGGTATCTCACGATATCTCTTATTGAAAAACTGAACTGTTGTAAATATTTCTTAAATAGTTATTAAAAAACAATGCAATTTGTATATTATTGTAATTCCTTATACCGTATTAACATGGTTAATTCAATTATCAATTTTTTAAGTATCAATTTCATTTATTAAATTAAATTAAATTAAATTAAATTTTATTCATAACAAGCCGGATACCGTCGCTTCACTCCGGAACCCTTGCATATATATAGCATTAAAAACACAAACTTTGTTTATTTAGCATATTAATATCGAGATCTGAGAGTATACGACTTCCCAGCCCGTTGTAGCTTCTCCGCTTAACTCAGGTGTATTGCGGGTTGGCGCCAAACACCTGGGGTTGTCAAAAAAAGCATGTTTTTACCTGTCACATCTGTATATAAAAACACGTGCGTATTCGAATGCAACGTTGTGTCAAAAGCAATCGGTGAAGAACTTTCGGAGATTTAAGATTTTGAACAAACGAACATTTACATTTTATTTATATAGATTCGTCTCATGTGCACTTCCGGGCATGAGTAGGGTATTGTGGGAGTGTCATTTGAAGGTAGAAAATTTGCAAGAACGCTGTGAACTGTGTGTCCTCCATAACGACGAACATTTAGAACATATTGTACACCTTGAATGGATAATGCTAAGTTAGGGTACTAAAATTATATACACTATATAACTACTGATATGTAATTATACTTACCTCTCCCACTCCTGATTTCTCTTTCATTGCTGTTTAACCGTATTTTGGATGCTACAATTAGTGAATTACTAGTTAAGAACTTGTTTAATTTTTACTATTATAATAGTTACAGAACTTACCATTGCTCTTTTATTTCTAGTAGAGAATTCGTGACAAAGCATCATCACCGAATCAAGTCTTCAAATCCGGATTTACCATTTTTGATCCGTGAATGCAAAGGGGTTTCACCCGAAATGATAGCACGTTTTGGTTAGTAAAAATAACAGATTTATACTTAAGATTAAGTATTAACTCAAGATTGTAGAAGAAGAAAACATATCCGAAATAGAGGAAATTGTTCCATAAGATATTGAAAAATCACATCAAGAATTCGTTACTGAAAAAATGTGGGATTATTTGATGAAGTCTTGGTATCTGAGAGCCTATTTATTACCATTATGTGCAGTTGTCTTTTTATAGTACAGCTTTCTTAATGCTAGATAACTATAGAATAATATTGGCTTTTCAACATAATCAATCCTATGCTATTAAAAGTTCTTAAGGAGTCACAGTGTTTCCAAACGTCATAAAATAAGGAGATAATTCAAAATTACTTTTTTTCCCATTTATTCTTCTGTCAAAATATGTTTGGAAGGACTTAGACAGTTACTACACTACAGTCTTCACGACCAGAATTGAAACTCCCAGAATGCAACGCAGATTATAGATTTTCAATTCCTGGCCGGTCGGTCACATTCAAATAGAAGAAAAAATGGCACTCGCTGCTTCACATTAAACATTTCGACGAGGAAAAGTTCTCAAAAGTCAATGTAGGGAAATTATTCTTAACGTTGCTCGTCGATTTCAAGAAGATGGATGTGAGATTTTTGGTATTTCCTATTTTTGATAATTGAGATTGATATTTTCTGCGGAGCTTTTGGCATTGATACTGGAGGAATTAGTCAATGATAATGTGTTTCCGGTTTCAATATCCACCGCGACGACTGTAATAGTTTACCTTACCACTATCTATCTAAATTTAAAAACTCCGACGTTGAATTGGAACCAGTTGAAAATGGTGGTCAGCCCCAAACTTCGCCCGCCTTTAACTTCCGGGAAAAAATCCAGGTCTCCATTTATAGAGGGCTAGGTGAACCCTACGGCCCATCTTGAGGAGAAATAACCAAGGAAAAATCACATGATCAGCTATATTAATTTACATTGATTACATTTTTAATTAAATAAATTATATATCGGTTAGATTTTTTGAATGAAAAAATGAATTAATTGCAATGTGTTGTTTAATTTTTACATTTTCACAAATGCTTCTAGAAATAAAAAGCCCGAGTAAAGCCGGACACTTCTAAATAATAACATCTATCAGATATGTTGTTTATCTACGTCATAAGTTGCGTTGTGTAGAGTCTTACACTTCAGGATCAAACGGCTACTGCAGAGTGATTTAATACTAAGTCATATGTTGGAAATAAATGCATCATTCGTTAAGTTCTGTTCCTTAGATGCTCTTAAATTTCAGTGGAAGGCTTAAATCTAAAGACGATGTCAAAGTTAGAACCACTGGCTGTGGATCTCAGCGACGTTCTTTGTGAATGGACCTTTAATCTAAAACTAGAAAACTCACGGTGTTTGGATTTAGTATTTCAGGGTGGAAAAATCGTAAGAAATACATTTCTTAATACAGGATGTATCAAAACTCTCTGTACAAATTTTAATGGGAAATAGGAGCACCAAGACAAAACTAAATGGATGGGAACAAGTGTGAACATGTTTATTCAAAAAAGATGTTCAAAGTTGTTGAATAATCATGTTGTTCATCTTGTTTCCATTCATTTAGGTTTCTTTTGGTGATCTATATCTCTTCTCTAGCCGATTGCAGCGCCTCTAAATAACGCCCTCTAGCACCGAAGGTCGCCGTCAGCGGACATACATTCATAGAAGAAAAAGGTTGTCTTGTGCTCCCTATCTCCCATTAAAATTTGTACAGAGAGTTTTGATACACCCTGTATAGCTTTAAAAACGCATGTGCACGGGAAGTTAGGCTTAAAAAAAACTCTGCTTATATGCTCCTCAATTAATTTCTGAACCAGTAAATGGAGCTTCTTTAAACTTGGAATGCATATTTTACAGACAGGAGGGGATCTAACTTTTGAATTCAAAAACTTTTCAGTGTTAATCCCTGAAAAGAAATTTGCACGTGATGATGACATAACTTCTTAGAAGAGAAGCAATTACTTCTTCAAACAATGCATTTTTATTAGCTTCTAACAATGCACAACAATCCATTTAACTTTGCGCGTGCTTTGATTTGATTCAATTTAACTGGATTTAGGAAACTTAAGGAATTAATTATGGATTTAATGTATTTTCAAGAAATAGAAAATTTGTCAAAATTTTTTTAAAAAGAGTTTGAATTTGATAGATATTATAATTTCCAAATATAGTTAATTTACATTTAGACTTTTCCTTTATGTAGTTTTCAAAACTTTAAAAAAATCAAGGAAAGAAAGAAAGAAAAAAGGAATATTAATTTTAAGGAAAGTATAGTTTGAGTTCTTTGAGGAATTTCGTGTCTGAATATGAGAATCTGAAGGATCGAATTATATTAAATTACGATAAAAAAAATGTTAATATAACAATATTAGGGAGAGTATGGATGGAAAAAGCCTTCGAAGGATAGCGTATTTAGCGTCCCCCCCCCAAAAAATGTATAGAATAGGTCCTTTTTTTTTTTTCTTATTTTTAGTTGGATAGCCCAGTTGAAAGGACTTTGAAACCCTCCGAAATTTTAGAAACCATGTTTATTTTTTTGTCTATTGGAAATCGGCTCTAACAAATGGCAGACCCCGAAATATCTTATTCATGTCCCTCCACTGCACAGAATTAAAAGGATAAAATGTAGATTTTGATAACCCTAGAAAATTATTTCAAATTATTTATGTATTTAAATATTTATTTTGGTATTATTTTAACGAAATTTATAATTGAAAAAATAACAAACAACCTCCTGACACGCATGTATAAGTGATGAGAAGCTAAAATGGCATCCAGTAAACACGTGACACAGTAATACCCAATAATATGTCAAGCCGCAAGATAATAATATACTGTCCATATTCACTTAAAAAGTCTCTGATAATACGCTGATAATCAGTCTTACGTGTCACTTGGCGAGAAGAAAAGAAGTAAATGGTACACTAATGCATTTAGATTATTTAATTACAGTAGGACCTTGATAATCCGGCATGCTCCGGGATGCCAGATTATCAAATATGCCGGATTAACATGTCCATTTTTAAAACCCTGGTTATAAACAAAGGTATATAAATAAAAACTACAGTAATAACTACACAAGAATTACTAAATCTTATCTTCCCTCTTATCTTACATTTGAATTACCCTCGCTATAGGTTAACAAAACAGAACACGCGTTCTTTGTAGTTAAACTAGTTGTTTCACTTAACTCACTTAACTGGATAATAGAACGCAACTTATAATTTTACACCGTTAAAAGGTAGGCTACCTTTTTGTTGTTATTAATAGTGGTAGTTTTAGAACGACAGCGTAGTGTATGATAATTTTCATACAACTTTTTAAAAAATGCAATAATGTTTTAGTTTTAGTACATCAGGGAGAAAAAAATCTGGCAACCTTCTATTTCTGATGGTGCCGGACTATCGCGTCTGCCGGACTATCGAGTGCCGGATTATCGCGGTCTTACTGTATAAACTGTACTGCATAAACACATTTTAAACAATTGTCTTCTCCTAATAATTAACATATTAATATTTCAAGCTCTTTTACGATGTATAATAATATATTATTTCTTTTCTGTAAATAGATTTCGGGCGGGAAACCAGTAATGACTGAAGCTCAAGTTTTGCAAACATTAGGTGTCTTTAACGTCATTCGATACCATTTTGTTAGATTGTACTGTGACGGCTGTGATATCAGCTTGCATTTAAAACAAAAAACTTTCAAAATTGGTAAATTTTGTGTAGCCAGTTTAATATTGAAGATGGAAGACAATAAGCCTGACGCAAGACCGCATGTTTCTTTGATGACCAGACAAAAACTGTTACAGCTTGGCTGGGAAGTTCTGATTCATCCGCCGTATTCACCAGACATTGCACCTTCAGTTTTCCATTTATTTCGGTCTTTACAAAATTCTCTTAATGGAAAAAATTCAATTCCTGGAAGACTGCAAAAGGCACTTGGAATAGTTGTTTGCTCAAAAAGATAAAAGTTTTGAGAAGATGGAATTATGAAGTTGCCTGAAAGATAGCAGAAGGTCGTGGAACAAACCACTGAAAATGTTGTTCAATAAAATTATTGGTGAAACTGAAATATGTGTCTTTTATTTTTACTTAAAAACCGAGCGAACTTTTGGCCAACCCAACACAAATTTGCAACAAAATAGCATTATTAAAATACATAGTGTTCCCTGATATGATGTGTCAAATGTTAATGGTGCTACTTCGCAATATTTAAATTCGCTTTCGGAACCAGCGGCGCTTTAGGACCTGCAAACAAAATCCAAACAACTTGTTTTTAGTCATTTGATTGAAAAGGAACGATTGAGTTTAAGCAGTTTTCTTAAGACGCACTTTCTGGATTTTGAAACTAATCCCAGTTAGAATCAAAGAAATATATGTATAAAGAAGGTAAACTCCCATAGGTTCAATGTAAAGCCCCGCAAACACCATGCAATTTTGTCGTCCGATTTTGACGTCACGAGTTGATATAGACAGTTTTGAGCCCGTTTATATGCAACTGGACTGCAACTTTTGTCATCCTATTCGAGTTGTTCCTACACCTGCAACTCGAAAAATTGCATCGAAGTCGCTGGGAATTACCCAATCACAGGGCAGCGTTGGAACACGTCAGTTATGACGCCATGCCCATGAAAGAAATGGCGTCGAAAATGATATTTGAAGACATACTCAATGAATATCAAGAGTATTGCGAGTTTCTTTCATGCATAAATAAAGTTTATACTGAAATGCAGTAATTGTATGCGGCAGAATTTATCAGAGAGGTTTCAAAACCTCGATTTTTTCGGATTTTCCACATCGGGTTTGGGAAACGTATTGCATTACGGGATTGCTGCTGACGCGGTAATGCAAAAGTTATGACGCAATACATACATCACCAATCACAGAGAAGGGGTGTATACGTGCGGAATAGCAATTCTGCGGAGTAGCCATTCAAACAGCAAAATGAATGCCAATGAAACTTACAAGTGGACTGTGGAAAAATAAACTTTGCTAATTGATTTTTTTGAAGGTAAGTGAATAAGAAATAAAGTAAGCTAACAGAATGAATGATAGGAAATGTTTGAAACGACATAACCGAATTTTGCTTGACGTCACACGTGACGTATTTAAAATCTGTGTTGTCATGGGTCGGTTAGTCGGCCGAGTTTCATATCGAGTTGCATGGTGTTCGGGGTTGAAAAAAGTTTATATCAACTCGTGACGTAAAAATCGGACGACTAAGTTGCTGAAAATTTGCATGGTGTTCGCGGGGCTTAAAAATGATTGACGGTGGTGTCCCCGATGTAGGGGGAGAGGGTGAAAGCACTGCAGTCAAGCCTACTTTTTCGAAGGGGCATTAACGTTCCTTTGCTTACATTTATTTATTTATTTATTATATTTTCACAATATTTTTAAGACTTCTATATCACTACTTAAAAGTTCCTTTAAAATTCAGTTACCAGGGTTTAATTCATTTTAATTTAAATTCCTTTAAAATACTAGAGAGTAAATCCTTGTTTTTTTATATAATTGTTTATAAAATTTAAATTTATTTTTCGAATTGAGGGCAGTGTTATAAATCTATACGACATTTATGTTTTTGTCTTTTCTTTGTTAAAGCAGAACGAAAATATAAAAGCATGGCAAATTTTTAGTGATTTGAACAAAAACTGTTGAGATATTAACACAACTTCATTTTTTAACTTCAAAAACAAAACGGCCTTTTTCTTTTTTTTTTTACTCGGCTATTTAATTATTTATTTAATTATTTATTTATTTATTTATTTATTTATTTATTTATTTATGTACTTTTTTCTAACAAACTGAATGACATATTTAGAATTTTTTACAAATTGATTGAAATGATTAAAAAATTTTAATGCTATTTACAATTGACAAGATATAAAAAAAATAATATTTACAAATTCATTAAAAATTTTAATGTTATTTGACAAGATAAGAAAAAATATTATTTACAAACTGAAACATTAAAAAAAAAATATATATATATATATATTATTCTAGTTGAATGAGATGAAAAACGATTGAAATACTACTTACAAATAAAAAGATACACAAAACAAAATAATATTACAAATTAATTGAAACGATTAAAACTTTAAATACAATGAATGGAATGATTAAAAATGAATGATTTTTAGAATACAATAGAGCTTACTAAAAATTAAAAATGTTTTGTAGCTGAATAAAATTATTAATATTTCAATAAGACATTTAATAAGTTTCTCAAAAACCCTAAAATGCCTACATTCTGAACAAATATATATTGTCCTGTTTTTCAATTAAGAGATGTGAAAGGTTTTTGCTTTTATATACATTTATATAAAGCTTTACAAAATGAAATTTATAAACCCACGAGCAAAGTACCTTTGCTTCCCATCGGTTAAAAAATGAATTGCCCTAATGTGGAGAAGGAAGAAATTGTGATTGTGAGATCACTTCGAACCTTTCTCACTTGGTAAAAAAACAAATTACAAATGAATGCTATATTTGTATTTTGTAATATCAAATTTCATCGATATCGAAGAACATAGGACTTCCAGCCCCTTTCTATACTTATCCACCTCAGTAGGGAAAAAAACTGTCAAACCCTGAGAAAACGTTTAACCCAATTCTAAAAAAATCTAAAATTTAAAGTTTCTATGTTTAGCAGTTTTTGCTGTTCGTTGATCGAGTTAGTGAGAACACCTACGGTATTATAAAAACCCACCCCCTCTGTTCACCCTTCGGGTATTTTTTTTTCCGAAAACATTTGAACTTGTATTTCTTTATTTTTAAGAAGAGTATATTTTCCGAGTTACACATTTCTAGCTTAAGCAGTTTCCAAGATACGCGTAACTTTCAAGAAAGTTTCCTTCCCTCCACTCCTCATCTTGTTCTACCTTCGGGCATTTTTTTTTATTGTGAAAAAAAAAAAAACATTCAACATATATTTTTTTTTTTATTTTTTTTAAAAACAGTATTTTTCCCGAGCTTAATGTTTCTAGCTTAAGTAGTTTCCAAGATAGCGTTCCCTTCAAGAAAATTTCCCTCCCTCCTCTCCCCCTCTTGTTCACCGTTTGGGCATTTTTTATTTTCGAAAAACCGTTGAACATATATTTTTTTATGATTTTTTTGAAATAGCATTTTTCTCGAGCTTAATGTTTTTAGCTTAAGATAATCGTTTTCCACTCCCGCTTCCTCTTTTCGTTCACCCTTCGGGTATTTTTTTTTTTTTTTTTTTGAAAAATTAATGATCATGTTTTTCTTCATTTTTAAGAAGATTGTTTTTCTTGAGTTTCATGTTTCTAGCTTAAGCAATTTAAGAGATAGCATGTCCCTTCAAGAAAGTTTGCCGGTTACGCCCCTTAGGATGAGAATATCGAAAATTTGTCGAGTACGTATCTTCTCGATTTCGTCAAAGAGCGCTCATGTCAAATTTCATGTTTCTAACTCAAGCAGTTTCCGAAATACCTTTCAAGCTGAGTTTTGCATGGGAATGACTCATATCATTGTTTTAGGGATACAATTAAAAATTTAACAATTGTTAAGGAACTGAACTTTCTCTGACAAGGGACAAGCTGAGTTTTGCATGGGAATGACTCCTACCACTGTTTTAGGGATGAGAGATATTATTTAAGCACATTTTCGTGAGGTTCTCAGCTTTAGAGGTCACGCATATCCCTTGTGAGTATTAACTGAGTTATTTTGGCCCCCCTTATCTATACACAACGGCTTGTTTATATTATATTGTTAGATATTTTCAAACATATATCAAACTGCTTTTTTTTTTCAGGATCCTCCTGTACCTGATGTATTATGTTTATTTATTTAATACATATATTTAACTTTCCATGCTGACTTTAGGCCTACAAACCAATCAATCGGGAAAAAAATATATATTATTTTTATGTTTAATTTTTCTCTCATATTTCACTTGTTGCCAATTCTTTTATTACAAATTACTTTCAAACTATATTAACACTTTTTAAAAGCAAATAATAAGTAAAAAAAGCTTAAGGTTTTACCAGATTTCTTAAAGTAGTATTACTGTGATTAATAAGAAACAATAAAGATAATCACTGTGATTATCAAACAAATGGAACACTCGATGAAGCTTTATCTTTGGTCAAAACCTCAATTTCTCCTATTCCTGATAAATTTTCACTCATCGAAGTTGAAGGAGTATAGTCATATTATAATACTTTGCATTAATATTTGATAGATACGAACGGCTGCGATTCCATACGGGATAAGAGATTGTATACCTGGATTGAATGCATTCGCGATTAAATCATGTCTTATCAACATGTAGCTGCCCCTCAGTTGCTTTCACTGCAACACTTTCCCCTGACTTTGGCGTCGCTCCTTACGCTTACGCAAGTCTTCCCTTCTTATTATACACTTCTTTGGTAAAATGGGGGAACACCGTTACTACATATGGACGTCAGTCGGTTTGAAATAAGTTTATAATTCTCTATCAGAATCAGGCTTCAAAGTCTGTAGATCAAAACCCTATCATTGATGACCCTGATGGACGTTTATGAACTTAAATATTCCTCGTCAGTTTTAATCATTTTATACTTTAGACTATCTTCAGAAACTTAATTATCAAAAGACACCGTGTTGATGTCCTTTATGACAAATAAAAATTGTATTTATTATTGTAACTATAACTTAATATGTCCTAAATCTACCGTTATCCTGCAAATTCCTGCAGCAGGTTAACATCAATTCTTGTATTGTAATTCTTTTTGGCTTCGTTGAATTACAGAAACTCGAAATATTATGCATTAAAATATTAACTAGATATAGGCTTATACCCTGGTTTCACGGGAGAAGAAGTCGATATATAAAACTAGTTCAGTCCTGTGACGTATGTTTCTGACGTATTCCTAAACGAATTATCGTACCGTGAGTGAATTCACGGAAGAAGAAGAAAAACCAGTTTTCTGCAATGCATCCTGGGATCGAGTTGTTGTGCAATGCATCCTGGGACTGTGCTAAACCAAAATGGCGCAAAATCTTTAGGAAGTTATTGTTTCGCAGCAAGGTCAAAAACAAACGTTGTTTTTATGTTTATGTTTATGTTTATGATATTGCAGCTCCAGAGGCTCGAAAATATCAATTTTTAATTCCGTATTAAATTATCAATTTTGTTCTTGATTTCCTCGCAGGTTTTCTCTATCTTGTACGATTCTTTTAATTCTATCTTCATTTTTTCATAAATTCGACGGTTTCGCTTCATTCGCCTCAGATTATCAACATTTTCTCGCCACATTTCCAGTAAAATTACAGTTTTACCTTCACTCCATTCTGTATGTTGTTTTCGTTGAGGCGTGGTGGGAACGATGGCTGCCATGTTGGAAACGACTTTATTCGGTATACCTACTTGTCACAACTCGGACAGCGCTACCGACTTCCGCCCTGGCTGGTCACGAGGTGCTCAAAAACGAGAAAATGCGAAGAATCCAGTTTTTAGTCGTTCCGTGAAACCAGGGTATTAGCTATCCTTGGTATGATGGGATGCAGCGCTGGGGGTTAATTTTGAAGACTAGAAGGATAGAAACGTAAATAATCCTGTTTTCCTGTATTAAGCTGGACAGCAAATCATCACCACTAGGTGCAACCCGTGAAATATTCACGGAAGTAAAACAAATTCCACATTTTTGAAATATCGTGAAATTTTTCAGAAAAACACAAGATTGAAAAAGATGTTCTAAGCTCATTTTTTAAAAGGAATAAAATATATAAACCCTGCTGCATTCGATCTATTTGCTTTTTCCCTTGCTGAGAAAGTCAAATTATCTTTTTTCGGTCTATTGATGCTGTCATTACCTCCTGTCCTAAAATAATAGGCTCCTTCAATCCTGTGGCACACACACACTGTGGCGCCATCTGGTGGTCGGCAACGTCATGATGCCAAACGACGAAATCAGTACAGTCGTGTTAGCGAGGGATTTATTTTTGAGACCAAAATGAATGTGTCCTTGTGTAAGTTGGACCATAAATAAGCTATGTACCAAATTTTAGAGAAATCCACCCAGCTACAATGCTCATACAAGCAGACAAATGGACAACAGAGAAGAAACTGTTCAAGTGGAAGACGACGCATGCTCAGTCAAAACGTTAGGGATAACTTACCTTGCTTTCCTGTGTCTTTGTGTATTTATTTTGAGAATGATTTCTTTAGGATAGACAGTTCATACGTTTTAAAGCTTTCTTCGTTTTTTTTTTTTTTTCCCTTGGAACTTTAAGATTTTTCAATTTCTTTGATATTGTTCATTAAAACGTTTTAGTTTCACTGACATT
>JAFIDM010120972.1:58752-102588 GCA_023159025.1 Thereuonema tuberculata | reverse complement strand
AACAATTCTTACGTATTTGTGCAGTTTCAGATGTTTCTTACTCTTTTGTACAATTCCAGAATATAATTTCTCAATTTCTCATTCAATTGCTTCTGCTTAAAAATGATTTCAACTGAAATGCAGTACCGATGCAAATTTAATGCCAAACCTTTACAATTGTTAATCTGGAAATGTCACTACTACTTTAGTATTTAAATATTTGTCTCGTTGATGGATTCTTTTCATGCTTTCATACAGCAGTAAATTCAGAATTTACAACTTACTTCTCATTCCTAGGAAATTCTGCAACATCAATAACAATAGCAATTATTGAAATGTCCTATAATCATGGTTAAAAGTTAAAAGACTATTCTTTTCTTTAGATAATGGCCTTACTTACATTATTAGTCTGTCAAATGAAAGAAAAACCACCAATCAGAGAGAAGTTTACTCGGTTAGTGTGTCTGGCACATTTCATAAGCCCCGCCCTCCCTTCTGAGACTTTTAAAGATGGCGTCAGCTATGGATTCTCGGTTGGATTCGGAAACTAAACGTCATCAAAAAAATAGGTTTCCCTGGCGTTTCTTGCAAAACAATCCACAACCAAGCACAGCAGATTACAAAAATCTGTAAGTGCACTTCAAGACTGCAGGTGAAGAATAAAACAAAACTCTGGAAGGCTACTGCTGATGCAACAGGCGTAGGAATTTCAACTGTCGGCGGCAATGTAATTTTAAAAATTTCATTTAAAATAAACAACCCTTTTCATAACTTCACTTCAATACATTGAAGTCGTAAAACATCCTAAGTAATTAACAATTGTAAAAGTAATTAACAAATGAAATTAACAATTTCATTTAATATAAAGAATCAAAAATGAATAAAAAAAGTAAATAAAGGAATTTGAGGAATGAAACGAAAGCGCGATGCTCTCTAAGGGACAGCTGGAAAACTACAAAAGAAACCAGATAATGCAAATCGCTAATGCCCAAATCACACCAGCATATTTTTTCATCATTGATTTGCTTCATTGAAATGATAATTGTTTTCAATGAAGTGTTCCCCGTTCCTTGCTTTCCGCCATATAGACGAAGTATGATGAAACAGTGCATCTGATTGGCAGAGCGCTAGCCAATCAGAGTTGAGCTCGAAGGTTCTGGTGAAAGTTTCCCCAGTTACGAAAAGACTGTGTTTAATCTTTTTTTAGAGGTTAAAATCGTGTTTTGGCAACGCAATTTCGATAGAATTTGAAATGACTTTTAGCAAGCTGTCAATCTGTTCGAAACTAATTGTATATTGTATTCAAGCATCTCTACTATTTAAGCGAAAGCGAGGTGAAACAGCGGCAAATCTCACCGGCCCCTGCGAGCGTAACGAGCTCAAGGAGAAATGAAATCTCTCTTTAAAAAGTTGTCATCTGCAGATTCTAACGCATAGAATTAATTTATTTCAGTAAAAATATTGTTTATTTTCGAAAGATAATCTCCTAACTGTGATACTTAATTTATAAAAGCCTTCCGATTCATTCGAAACGGTGGCCAAAATGGCGCCGGTTGGCTTCTTCGCTCTCGAAGCTCGTCGGTTCTGATTGGAGATTTCACTAAAATTTTACCATCATTGAAAACAACGATCGGAAAGAGCAGTTCCTAAATTTTTTCACCATTGATTTCAATGATGAAAATGGTCAACAGAGGCAAATCACACGATCATAGACCTCAATGATAGGGTCAATGATTGAAAACAATGATGAAAAATATGATGGTGTGATTTGGGCATAAGCAAAATACCAAATTTGTACGCCATTTTCCTCTGAAAATGGGCGTGGTCCATTTTTCTCTCGTTTGACGGACTAATAATAATATCTTTTTAACTCTTTCTATTTCTTATCTTATTGAAAGCCCACTTTTATTATGATCTCTCATACCACAAATTTTAATTGATAATTTTCAGTGTAATTGACCTTTTTTATCAAAATTAAACAAACCTGTAAATCAGACCTGACAGTGAAATCAAATTATGCTACTTTCTTTTTCGTTATTAGGAAATCTCTACAATTTGATTTACAACTCGAATAAGCAAATATTAGCATTTTTTTTTCTTATTGATATCTCTAACGATAAAATAGAATATTTCATAATGTAAATTACCCAATGTTTATTCGTTGCTTAAAAACAGTCTTACACATTCATTTTTGTTTTTTAGTTTTTTATTAAAAGATATTAGAAGATAAAATAGATTTCCTGATTATTTTTTTTTGGAAATTTCCTGAAAGCGTTATCTTATGATAAATTCTAACTATGGATATTTTGTAGTCTGTGAGATATTCTTAAATCTCTGAATTTAAGCTATATTCACAATAAGTGTTTTTGCCTCTCCATTTCTAAGTCCACATAAGTGCATTTAGGTTACATTCTATTATTTTTGCTAATGAACCTCTTCTTAGATCTTTCTCAGGATCAGGAATCAAAGATATCCATGAACTGACTTTAGCACTGCTAACTGGTATCTACATTCCGCTCATATATATTTTGCGACTTCTTCAAGATTTAACAATTAACTTCTTCATAAATTTTACATTTTCACCTTTTTTTTTACTCTTTAAAGCTATTATTCTCTTTCACATGTCTGAAGTTCTGTCTTATCGCTTTGCTTGTAATTCTAACAATCACTGCTATATACTTGTCGTATTGTCAAGACAAACATAAAATCGGATAGAAGTATTTTAAATATCATCTTTGTGTCTTTGTAAAATACTTTGAAGTATTTTGGATTTTATGGAATCAACAGTCTAACATCAAGAAATGCAGGTCTGAAGATCAATTAGATGAAACAAGCTATCTATTATATGCAGGACATTTCATCCATCTGCATGATAAACTATCTGGAAAAACCTCAGTCTTAATGAATAATAAACCCAGATTTCTCTGAGATATGCTTCACTCTTTCAAACACAAGAATACTTACAGAATGGTTTTGTTTAGTAGTATATGGTTTATTACAATTCATTTTTACATTTCAAAAATTGTATCTTATTGTGATTGAATAGAAACTGAATGTGAGAAGATGCTAAGAATAATATTTAAAAACGTTTGGAAAATGTAGTAAAGCCTAAAATCAAACATAATACAAAGGAAATTAGCAGTTTCGGATTCTGCTAATGGGCGGGAATTATTCTATTACATGTATCTCGTCCAGATGAGTCAAACGTTACTTAATACTCTATCAAATGGATAATAAGTTTCTTTACTGGATTTGGCGTAGAACAAGGCCTCCGAGGTGTATCTTTTAAATTGGTAATCTATCTTCTGTAATAACCATTTGGCGCAACTCTTCAACTTTTAATTTATTTATTTATTATTTAACCTTTCGTTTCAAATTTATATTGTATTCGAATACATTAATTTGCCTGTTTGTATGTTTTGTGATTAAATTATACAGAATCACTTGACTAATTTTACATGACAAACAAAACCCTATTGGTATAATAATTTTACAGAATTACAGTTCTATATACAAAAGACGCATACACATTGTTTGAATTACTTCTTCATGGGATCAACAATAATTTCTGCCATTATCATACGCCATTACAACGTGGGTTTGTCATACATGAGAGCTATGCAGAAAGTAAATATCCGAAATCTATTTCTTAGCAAAAAAGACAAATCCAAAACTTACTCCTAATCTATTAACGGAATCTAGTTTACTGAGGTTCTATTACTTTGCCAGCGAGGTGTCTACTTTGCCAACAAATCGTTTACGCCATGCGAGTTTGCTTACAAGCACGGAACAAAAGAAGTTCCCGAATTATTAATGCAATTATTTCATTATAACTTACCCTTAAGGGTAGCATGCTTGTAAGTACGGAACGTTGTAAGTCGGTTCGCTCGTAACCCGGAATCGCCAGTAATTCAGAAAAAAAAGGCAATATAATAAATTTATAAGTATTAAGTCCATGTTTCCTCCTAATCTTTCTCTTCTAGTCGGCATATTATTATTAAAAATAACCACATCCTTATACCAATAAAATATATATATTTATTCAATATGTTTTATTGAATATATTGTATTGGTGTAAGAATGTGCTTATTTTTAATATAATAAATTGGTTGACTAGTGTAAATTCACAATGTTGAACACTCTGAAATAACAATGAAAGAAAAATTAAAATTATTAAACGAAAGAAAAACTGTTCAAATTATATTTTCTTTTTTTTTAAGGAGGTTCCCTTGGGAATTTTTTCCCCCCTGGAGCAATTCTTAAGAAAGAGATCGCATCAGTAATATTTCTCTTGGAAATCTGCATCAGTTGTCGTAAAGAAACCCAAAATAAACAGGATCTTATTCATTAGGTATATCGTTATCTATAAAGTCAGGTTGTCCTAAAGAAGTGTGCCCGTAGCAAAGACTGTATGCGTTTCATAGTGATTAACAGTCTGAAGTCCTTTGAACAAAAAAATCCAACTTACGGGACTTTACAAGAATCACAAATCAAAATCTATAGATATTGAATGTACTTCAAGGTACGATACAGTCTCAATAATTAGAAGACAAAAAGGAACATATTTTCCTCTTTAATAAAGGAAGACGGTCAGTCATTTGAATGTTCAATATATTGTTTTGTTCGCAGTTGATGGGAGAAGTAAATGATTTGTAATATTCAATACTGAAGTAAGCATAGGAAAGTAAAAGCTCTTTCCTTCGCTCTTTAGTTCTTTCTTTCTTTCTAAGAATATCTGTTAATGTAACATCCGATTGTAGTGCGTTGGAAATAAAAGAAAAACATTTCCACAATAGTCTGTCCATGATTAGTGTCTGTGCCAAGACCAACTGAAGCCAAACAAAGAAGCCCCCATATCTGCTACTTTCCCTCCACAATATTGAAAAAACAAGGCTACATGGGCGGGGTATATAATAAGAAAATGACGGTATATAGAATATATTATTTGATAATTTCTTGAAAATCTGTTAATGGTTTCTGGAAATTTGTGGGATTACTTGGTGCAACAGTAGAGGAAGCGTTTATACTATATGCTTACCACTTAGTTCTGCGTTGTGCGCTATGTTCGTCTGTCTTTGTTGTGTGGTATGGTGACATCATTTGTATCATTATGTTATTTCAATCTTGTATTTGTCGCATTATTTATTATAGCTTGTAAATGTCCTAAAAGTATTTCTAAGACTACTGGAGAAGCAAATAAACGGAAGATAATATTTCTAAACATATTAAAAGCGAATTTAGATAAATTAGGTAATATGATTTCATTATAGTTAAAATACATTGAGACGTTCTATTTTATGTTGTTGACTGCTACTCCTTTTTCTGTGTGAATGAATTTGGTATATATGTAAATATTATGACAATGTATTTAGCTTTCAGAAATTACAACAATAACAATAATAAACAACAATGGGTGAGATCAAATTGTTTTCCAAGTGACATCCTGGAATAGCTGTTTTACGGTCTTTGGCGATCATCAGCCAGGAGCAGTCACCAGTAAACAAGGTCTCCGTACTAAGGCTAATAAGAATAATAATAATTTTTAATCTTGTCGCGTAATTACAGTATTCTTATGAAAGTTATATGGATAAAAAGAATGTCAAAGCTGTTCTAAGCTGTCATTATTTCTTAGCAAAACATCATCATTAGGTTTCTTTTCATTGGTTGATGAACTAATGGACGCTGATAAAGTAATATCCAATCAAGACATTCTCATTACTGAAGAAATATATAAAGCAAAAGGACTTTCAACCTCTTACAATGTATGCTAATGAGGAAACATTCTCATGAAGCAATAGGGTTAAAAATCAAGAAAGAAACAATTTTAGATCTTAATTAATGTTGATAATTATTTTTGGCTGTCGGTTGTGAAACCTTTTAAATTGCTGACGCTGCTTCTACGTTTATTAAGCTTTTAGTGAGATATAACAAATTATCTTTAATTTCCATAGTGTTTTTTTTTACTTGTACTAAACAAATATAAGAACCTTATGTATCCTTATACCTAATAAGATAAGTAGTATTTCGTGTTTGCCTGTTGTAGTCCACTTATTACCTTTCCACGATTTTGGAAAGTTAATATCGTGGTCGTGTAATATTACAACAACAACAACAAAAATAATCTTAACTTTTAATTAAATGCATTTAAAATTTGCCAGCTCCAGCTATGTGTTTGAAAATGATTTTCTGAATTTTTTAAATTTTTATTTCGCTTATTTATAATGATTATAATGAACTCTATGGAAAATCAGAATGATTGAAGTATCAATTTTATTCAGTCTCAGTATGAATATACGAATATGGTTAAAAATCCCATCATTTGAGAAACACTGATCTAGCTCTTATTATTTGGACTCTTCGAATTTCTCTCTTCCTTTTAGTGATTTTATTTAAGCCAGAGAAACCTTGCTTTAGAGTCATAAATACATTTCAGAACTAACTGTAGGCGCACATTCCAATATTACGTGAAGTTACTAAGAAAGAGAACGTCTTACAATGTTCTTCATCTTAAGTTCTGTCTTATGACTTCAATTGGCTAATAATATCCTGTTACCGCAACGAGAACAGCAATTGAAACAAAAAATAAATCAAAATAGGAAATTCTTGTCACACCTCGAGACCGCCTCCAAAAGCCCGAAACCACGCAATGATTTCGAGAAATTCGTTCATAAACAAAAGACTCAAGGTGCGACGCAATTAGCACCGAAAATGGTGAAGCAAGATCTATTTCCACTTAGTGCAAGGTCTTCATGCTCTAAAGAACTCGAGATATAGGAATGACGGGAAACGTGTTGAAAAATGTCCTAATAATCAATCACGAAATACTGTCACGCGGTACAAACTTTCTTAGGCCGTAGAAACCTAATTTCTAAACAATCATAAACTTGAACTAAATCTTACTTTTTCCGTTGTTTATTTTTGTTTCCTTCGTTCAAACTGTAATAACTGCAGGGATTGCTCTTTCCTACGTCTTTTATTGTATCCCAGTTAAAAATTAAAAGAAAGATAAAACACACATATACAAGTGATAGATAGATTTATACGTATTTTCTAATCAAATCAAATAAAATATTTTTATAAAGCTAGCATTTCTTGTAAATTTTATCTTAAAAACGGGACTAAGGATTTTGATGAAATGAGTTGAATCTACCGTTTTCAGGTGTGAGAAAGCGATTTAGCTAGGTCTCGACTTCGTGAAAACTCATTTACCTGTAAAATTTCAGCTTCCTGGATGTATTCAGCTATCATGATCGCAATTGACGATGACTGAATGGGATTAAAATATATGTACCTCGGATAAAATCTGAAACTAATAATTTATTTCAATTATTAACTATTTCGCGATTTATTTTAAAACTAGGCAGTTTATATCGTAGGCGGACCAAGGAATTTGGAATGGAAAAGGAAGGTTTTGTTGACCTCCGCCATTCAACCAAAAAATACAGCTTTTTTTTCTAGATTGGGACGACTTACAAACAAAATGCTTTCCAATCAAAACAAAAACAAAGTTAATAAAACAAAATAAAATAAAAATGCTAGATTTTTCATTTTTTGGTTGCCCTAGGGAAGATTATAACCCCACTAAGCTCTGCCGAAGCTGTGACATGAAACGCAATGTCAGCTTGGTTAATATTAGGGTGACCAACCGTCTGCATATGGCAGGGAAACATCCAAAAAAAAAATTCTTCTTTTGCTCAGATGCTCAGAAGAAAGTTTTTTTTTTGCTTGTTGTCCCCATTGCGATCTTAGAAATATGGCCACCCTGGTTAACATTATAGCTGAATGTGTTATTACGTAGGCCTACTAGATGATTCCGTGAGAGGAGCGCACGTGAGAGGAGCGCACGTGAGAGTAGCGCACATCATTTGTGTTTCAAGATAATTGTCTTTAAATTTATCACATTTACTGGTTTTTATGTACTAGGCCATCCCCAGTATACAGATTGATCGATATAGATATTTGAAGAAGAGATATGTTGAGATGGACGTTGGTTGATATAGATGATATATGAATATCATAGCTTGTATACGATATTCTTGGCGACGAATTGATTGTGACTATTCTTTCGAGTGAAGATAACCAAATTCTGATAACTTGTGACTCTAGACATTGCAACATACAGTGGTCCGTGAGTGAAAACATCGTTCTCGAAATAGATGGCTATTTTATTTAGAGTCTGTCCTTGAGCTTTATTGATAGATATCGCATAAGAAGGTCTGATCGGAAATTGCCTTCTTGTGAAAGTGAATGGAAGTAGATTATCGCTTGGTTGCGTAAACATCCTATGGATAAAAACAAAGTCTCCTTTGTGAGTTCCTGTTATAATCTCGGCTTCTATGACATGATTATCTCATGATGAGTTCCGTTGTAGTGTCCAAACTTGGGATTGATGTTTCGCAACAACATTATTGGAGATACAATCTTCAATGACAAACAATGTTGAGGAATACCGCTGAGATTCAATGAGTTCAGATACTCAGGCGAATAGAGATGTTCGTTTTGTGGATTATCAGAAGTGTCAATTTTGTCCGCACTTATGTACTCTCTAATCTCACCTTGTATTCTTTGACTTATCATTCGATTAATGTTATCGACACTCTCGTTCTTCGGAGTTAGAATTGTCCATTCATTTATTTCAGGTAAGATATTTTCTACGAACTGGTTGAATTGTTCCATTTCTCCGCAAAGATTATCAGGCAATGTTATCATTCCTTCTTTACGTGGTTCTCGATTGTCTCCAATTCTGAGCAAATATTAGGCAAAATTTCTCTGATTCTGGTCATCTTGGTTGATGAGATGCATATTTATCGTAAGTTTCTTGACTTTGACGTGATTCCAGGTTTTTGAGTTACAAATAATGATTTTTCAATAATCTACCTAATAGAAATAGTGCTTCTTTCTTTCTTGACTTGCTTTTTTTTTTTCAATTGATACTTTTCAGTGGTTTATTAAGTTACAAATAGTGATTTTTCAATAATGTACTAATAGAAATATTCGTCCCATTTCACTGAGCTTAGGTATGCTGGATAGGTGGAGCTGATGAGAGGCCAAAAAGCCTCGAAACAGCGCTGTTCTCCATTTCCAGCACTAATATCAAAAATAGCTCAGTGAATTTGTGTTTTGTTTTGTTTAGTTATGTGCGTTCTTTGGTTTATTTTACTGTAGAAATAGTGCTTCTTTCTTTCTTGACTTGCTTTTTTTTTATTTCAATTGATACTTTTCAGTGGTTTATTAAGTTACAAATAGTGATTTTTTTCAGTATTCTACCTAATAGAAATAGTGCTTCTTTTCTACTGTGACTTCATACATCAGTGGAATTTCAGCATTTTGATGGAGGGGGAGGGGGAGACAAAAGTGAATAATGCTTATATTTATTTTTTTTTCCTTTAAATATTGGGGAGGGGGGGGGGGAGGAAATTTTTCCCCCCCCCCCCCCCGCGCAAATTCCGTCTATGACATCATATCGTGTAAGTTTTGACAACACACTCAAACAACCTATTGAAGAAAGACAAAGATATGTTTTCTGTAGAACACACCGCGAACTTCCAAGAATACTAGCCTGAAAAAAAAAAGTTATTCGGATAGATTCACAATAGAAGTGAAATCAACTGGAATAAAACAATCAAATTTGAAACCTTACGAAACGCTGTTTTCTTGTTTAAATTTTTCGCAGTCGATATATTCTCTGACAACGAATAATTAGCCTCTAATATTAACCTATCTAAAATTTATTTAGAAAATAAATAAATAATCGATATTTTAAAGTGACCCTTTCGTTTGGTTTCTGTTTAAACTAGTGTCTTTCTTTCCGTTCCCTGGGGGTCAGGCCCTTATTAGGTGGACCCCTACTGAGATAAACACTCCAGTAGAACTAAGTGCATTTCCCCTTTTTCTACCTGGCCTTCTTTTGAATGGATTAATTACGAGAATATTAAAAAAATAAAAGAATCCAGGAAGTATTTTTATAAAATAGTTTTTCTCAATCTGTCGATAAAAAACCCATCAAATAAAGAGGTTTTTTGTTTTTTTTAATTATGTATTTTCACTTTTACTTTAACAGAAGACCAAGTTTCCGCATTTTTCACTTCTAAAATATCTTTAAAATCCGATAAAAAAATTATTGTTTGATTTGTTAATCTGGGGTTTTTCTTAGTAATTAGATTTTTAAGAAATAAATCAAAATAAAAACAAAAATAAATGACAATGATTTTTTTATATTAATAAACGTTGAAATAAAAAAAATAATTATAAAAAAAAGAATTACATATATCAATAAAATATAATATTCTATTTATTCTATTTTATTTATTTAATTATTATAAGTTCTTTTATAATATTCTTTATTTAAAAATGTAATTACTTAATTTTATGGAAGAAAGGCATTAATCAAACACATTCTATCAAGAATCTGCCAAATTTGTCAAAACTTATTTCTTAGACAATAAATTGAAACATTTCAAACTGATGTTGGAAGTTTCAAGCAATAACCCATTCTAACCAATACGAAGGTCGTTCTTTGTTTCCGCTATCCGTCTGATTCACATCAGGAATGTTCGAGATACTTCTCACTATTAATTGTCGTTGTAGGGGGTAGAGAATTTTAACGACGTAAAGAATTGAAAGTTTTCAGAATAAATTTAAAAACACAACAGTTGAAATAAATCCAAAGAAACTAATTTAAAGTGCAGAAAAATTATGAAGGAAATCATAAATCATGAATTTTTATTCTTGTGCAAAATTGATTTTTGATTCTTCATAATTTTTCTGCATGTTAAATATGTTTCTTTAGATTATTTTGAATTTAAAGTTCGTTGTTTCATTATAATCAAAAGCCTTTAGGATCCTAATGATCATTAGGTCATAGGGTTTTTGAGTGCATTTGAGCACCTATTTTTTATTGTTGTTTATTTTGTTCGGGAGTCACTTTCGGGAGCGAAGAAGTCTATTTATGTTCAGCCTTTCTGGGTTTATCAACGAGGAGGATGGATCGGACTGATGAGTCCCCCCAAAAGGACGAAACGGCCGTTCCCGACTCCCTTTGATGCTAAACTCAAAGGAGTGAATGTCTATTCATGTACAGCTTTGGTTTTGAATTCTTGCAATAAATCCATTTTATCAAATTTAATATTGAAATATTGTCTTCATTTCCAAATAAAACTGTGATAAAAGTTGTAACTTAGACATTTTAACAGTGCAAAAATCAGCCACGGTATATACAGTACTGTTGTTACTTTAATCATGTACTTAAATCTTCAATTTGTGAATTACTTGAAGTTTATGATTGAAGAACATAGCATTGTAGATACTGGAGGGCTCCGCGAATCAATGAGAGATGAGGACCAGTCCTACACTCGCCCGTCTTACTTGCAGGAAAGAAAGCAAGGTTTTCCACGTAGTACAATATAAAAAGAAAAAGAAAGAAAAGAAAAGAGCTATCTATTTTCTTTTTTTCCTATTTTTCAAGTTAAGTTCGGTTAAAAAATAAATAAAAATAAATTAAACATACATCTACATGTATTATGTATGTTCCGTTTGTTCTATATATTTATATATTCTGTATTTCAGCAATAGAAAATTCTAAGAAGATTCGTTGTATTCGGTTTATAACAGAATTTTAAATACCAAAATTTGATATCTGCATTTTTTTCAAGATTTTAAAAGAAAAATGAAAAACATAATCTTAAGTAGCTCTAAGTGTTTTAGCGACCAAAATCGATAGTCCGTCCCTCTCTGTCCTCCCCCGAACGGAAGGTCGGATCGACAAACAGATTTCACCATCTTGTTCAGAGCTCCAAACAGCGTAAGAATAGAGTAATTTTCAGGGGCAAATGCCCCCCCCCCCCATGTTCCAGATATTTGGCATTGTTTTTATTGGATTTCCGCTATTAGCTTTAATGTTAGAAATGGAACCATTTTGTTTCATTTGTCAGCTCTAGCATGATGGGTAAGTTTCGGACTCACATGCTGGAAGTTGTCGGTTCGAATCCGTACATACTGATTTTGGTTTGTTTTTTTTCTCTTAATCTTTTTTTCTCAATTTCAGCATGGTTTTTGTTTTTTTTTGTTTTTTTATATTCCTAACTTTTTTTATTTATCATTATTTTTAAATTTTTTCCCTTAAAGTTATGTTTTAGCATAAAATTGTATTCACTTGAATAATTATATTCAAAATTATTGTTCAATTACATTTGTAAATACATGTAACTACATTTAATATTTTAGATGAAGCTAAATTATTAGAATATAATATTAATAGCTTCTGAAATGAAACATGATCTGAAAAGAGAGATCAGGAATAAAGTCATATTTGAAACTTAATTTACAAAAGAAATTTCTTAAAATAAGTAGATAACTTCTTGTTGAGTCAGAGGATTTTTATTTCTTTGTAATCTCTACAAATCACGCTTAATTGAGCTGTTTCCTGTGAATCAACGTAGCATTGGCTTATTGTCTTCTTCAGGAAATATTTAATTTTAGTCAGCGATTTTTTTATTATCTCACGTCAATATTTGTTACAACGAAATAAGATCTGATAGAAGGCGAAGTCTCAGTTTTAAAAGAGGACGCAGCAGAAAGAAAATAAATAAATAAACAAATAAGAAAGGACAGAATACTCTCTACGGTGGGCAAGAGCGAACGTCACAGGCCAGTTTGTATGCTTGGGCGGGCCTTTAAGATACCGTTGAGCCTACATACATACTAATGTAGGCCTGCGGGTCACGTGCAGCGGTAAGGCAGTTGGAACACAAGCGGAGTCCGTCACACCCGGCTGAAGTGTCTGGGGTGTTGCACGGGGCAGAACGTCGTCATGCCCGGCAGAAAGAGTCAGGTGTGGGAAATACCACGTGATGAGAACAAGGTAGGACATAAATTTCACTTTCTTCGATTATTATTCTATTCGGATAAGCAGAAAGAAAAAAGTAAACAATGCATACATATACAATACCTATTTTGTACTTTTGCAAAACTTAAGCAAACTTGAGAATGTTTTCAAAGAAAACCAAAAAGATGTACAACAAAATATTTAGAAATCAATCGATTTTTTTTTAACTTAAAAATTTATTGAAAAAAAAATAATAACTCGCACAATTAAGAAAGTATTTTTTTTTTTACATTTTATAATTTAGTAAAGAAAACTAATGAATGTAAAATTCTTTATTCTTTTTTTAGCTTTTTGTTCTGAGTTATACTCTGCAATTCTTAAGATTAAGTAAGATTAAATTTCAAAGAATATGATCTAATTTGTTAGTAGCGTGAAACTGCTTTACAATAGGATAAGCTTGGAACTATTTCGCGGCGAATGTTTCTTTATCGCTACAACAGTAGCGTTTTTGCTTTTTTTTTTTGTGTTATTCCTTCTATTTTTCTTTAACTTCGTTCATTGCACCGCGAAGGAAAGAATGAAGAGGAAAAAACAAAAGCTGAGATCAACTCTGTATCAAAGACGATCGCCAAGACTGGATTATAATAATCCTAGCGTTTGAAGTGAACAAGTATTTTTTTTTTTTATTTGATATCTCGATTAATGGTAAAAGCCAAGAAGGACTTAGGAGAAGCGAAGAACACTATGGAAAGGGTTGAATACCAAAACGCTCGACATACTTATGGTAATCCAGGGCCAAACCAGATAGACAAGCATCTCATTTCGCGAATCCTGTAAGAGTAGGTTTTCATATTAATTTCCCTAAAATTATATCCTTATTTGCTTTGAAATAGAAGAAAAAAAAATAGTAATAGAATCAATGTTGCCTGAGAAAAATAGTTCGTCGAGTTTTTATTTAAATCTCGTAGAAAAAAAAAAAGGAAAGGGTTCTCTGTTTACAAAAACATCCTGAATAAAACTCAATTAAAGATTATTTACTTCCTGTAAAATTTTACAAGGCATTTAAATTGAAAAAAAAAGATAATACAATAGAAATCTAATAAGGTAGTTTTAATTTCATTGTAAATTAAGAATTTTTGATTTAGGCTAATTTATGGTTCACTAGTAAATAAGTATTTAGGTTTGTCTCTAGGAAAAAGGTCAAGTACATATTTTTATTTTTCTACTCTGAAAAGTATTTAATATTTTTTTCATTGAATTCCATACAGTACCATCAGTATAACGAACACTTGTTTTTCAGCAGTTTCTTTAAGATTAAATTCCTTTGTTAAAGAAACAATTTAAGTTCGTTTGGACATAGACGGAATTTTTTTTTTGGGGGGGGGGGGGGAAGTTGCCCCCCCCCCCCAATATTTTGAGGGGGAAAAATAAATGTCGACAAGCATTTTTCCCTTTTAACTAACAAATTTCTCATGAATTAAATTATCTACTAGTTACCATCAGTGGTAATTTAAAATACTGATTAGAGTTTTTATCCCCCCCCCCCCCAATCAAAATGTTGTAATACCGCTTAAGCGTTTAAAGTAGTTGAATTGGTAATAATTAAGTTAGCAATTACTATTTTTTAATTTTTTTTTAAACAATTTACTTGTATTATTATAAATAACCACATCTTACACCAATAAATATATTAGATAAAATACATTAAAATACATTTTCGGGAAGAGAAATCTTCTTTCCTTTATAAAGCTTATTTCCAAACAATTTCTGATTGCAACTATTTATTGACAGGAGCATGATACATTCTTATAATATGAAATATTGTTAAAAACATTTTAGCAATCCTCAGAGTCAAAAACATTATTGATATCAACAACCGAATAATATTAAAACTTTAATATTCTAATTCTTCAAATTTTACATTTTTTGGCAATCAAAACACAAATTTACTAAATTTACTAAATTATTGTATCTAATATATTTACTGGTGTAAGATGTCGTTATTTGTAATAATATGACAACTAGAAGAGTAGAGATCAAGAAGAAATATGGACTTAATACTTATAATAAACAATACAAGTATATTTATGTCTTACAAAAAAGTCATTTCTAATATTTTAATTTAAAGTACATTTAAAACACTTTTGAAGAATAATTTTAAAATAAAAGTAATTGTAAATGAATATTTTGTTTTGAAAGAAATAAATCTTTCAAAATTAATCTTTTTAAATTTTTGTTTTTTGGGAGGGGGTTACGTTAATCAATAATGCACAAATAAAATAGGTTATTATTGAAGAAATTTACATTATATATTTTGATTTGTGTAAGTAAATGATGGCAAGCTTACAATCACGTATTTATACTATATTCATCATTACTATTTCGTAAATATGCTGTGTAGTATTTGCAAATTGGAATATTGTGAGGCATTTATATCGTAGAAGACTTCGGAAATATGATTCTTCCTTCCTATTTTTCATTATCTTTCTTTAGATTTTCATTTCCATTCGAATGATAACTTTTTCGTTCTTCCTTCTTACCATGTGTATTTTCCTCAGATGGCGCTGTGCTCTATGAGAAATATTGTTGACTTCTAGCAAACACGGAAGTTGTATATAAGGAATACAATCTAGATTCGTGACTTTGCAATCAAACAATTGTCTCCTATTAGAAAAAAAAAAATAAAAAATAAAAAAGGAAGCAACCTGTTCCAGGATTGTTAGTGTTTTATGTCTTTCATGAATTGCTTTTGAATAACAAAAATAATGTAACATGTTTTTATCAAAAGATTTTAAATGTAATTTCCTTTTTCATTTCTGGTTCTACTTTTTATTTTGATGATTTATTGAGAACAGTATTACACTTATAAAAGCGTTATTTTAAATATTTTTTTAAGTGGTTATTTTTATCCACAATGTCTATAAAGCATTAAGACGTAAAAGACTCTTCTATAAAAATAATTTTGCTGTTGGATAGTTCAGAACGGAAGCTTTATATTTTCTTCGTAATCTAATATGTAAAATCTCAACAATACATTCTCAGAATACCGTAGTTATCCTCTCTTCCTCCCCCGCGTGATTGAGTAATCTGGTCATCAGCGTGGCAACCACGTGATATTCCATAAGATCTAGGTTCGAATCCCAAGGAAGTATGGTTATTTCTTTCTCCTGTGTTCGTTTGAAGGGACTCCCTTTGTGAGATTTTCTTGAATTTTATCCTTCTTTTTCTGCTATTTATGGTTTTATTTCAAGAGGTCTTATTGCTCCAAACATTCTCCCATATTCGCCAAGTATTCTCTGTTTGTGTCAAAGTGGCCGGCAATAAAAGAAAATTAACATTTAATCAGTAATTGATGACTCTCCTACACACTAAATTTTTGCTTAACTATGATTTAATTTAATTAATTTTATTAACCATCCATAAAAATATAACTTTATTTTTTTACTAAATTGGGTTTATTAATATGCAAAATTCGCTAACTAAATAGATATATTCCAAATTTTGTCCAATTTTGCATTGTTCAGAATAAATTATGGTTTGAAATGAACACTGATTCTTTTTTTAATTTTAATATTCGTAAAACCTATCATCATTAAATTATTGTTTATTTTACGGTATGACTAAAATAAAAACTTAAACACATTAAAGGGATTAATAAATTCCTTTCTTTTTTAAGTTTTTCATAACAAAGAAAAACTTAAAAATTGTAATAGTTTTAAATTATTTAAATTTATTAATTTACATTATTATGGATTATTAACAAAATATGTAAAACAGATATAAACAGGTTTTTTTTTTTTTCAAACATATACCTTAAATTGTTTGATAAATAAGTGTTAAGTGTAAATAAGTCCCATCACATAAGGGACTCAGCATAGAGCCAAGATGGCGGAGGCAAATATGGGCGGACATCAAAATAATCTCCCTTATTTAAAGTTGGGCCATAAGTAAGTAAATGTATCAAATTTTTTTTTGCACGGGATTTCTGAGTCATTTTTGAGGAATTGTAGGGATGAGGACCAAATAAATGTGTCAGAATAAAATGTGTAAGTTTAAAGTAATTAACGTGTGTAAATTGAATTCATGAAAAATTTTAGACCACCATACATCACAATTAAAAATACAATTTATATACAATTAAAATACATGAGTACTTTCGAAATGGTCTATATTTCTTTGTCAGAGAAAGAAACGTAGACCATTTCGAAAGTACTCGTCTATATATAATTTTTTTTTTTAATTGTGATATGTGGTGGTCTAAAATTCTTCACCAATTCTTCATAAAACGTTAAGTTAGATCATAACTAAGCATGTTAAGGAATCCGTGAACCCGTTTTAATGCGTTGCTCGTTGAAATAAAGAGACAATCATAGAAGAAAAAGCTCAAATCGAATAATAAGACTTGGGATGTTTCGACCCTCATAGAATAAACCGGATTACTTTGTAGCAGTATAATAATCTCTTTAATTTATTTTCAATAATAAATACATTTCTGAATAATAAATACCTGCAATATATTTCTGAACTTCCACATGGAAAATCATTGTTATTTAATAGCTTAGGATATAATGACCACAGACTATGATTAGGGCCTACTCCATTTGCTAAATCGAAATATTATAAATTCATAAGATATCAACAGATCCATCAGAAGGTACTAATTTACTCACAATGATAAATCAAGGTACCAATAGAATCCCCAAAAAGGAACCATTGCATATCAGAAACACCATAGATTAAATAAGAATCTTATTGAATCTATGCAGAAACACAGATACTCACAGATGTTCTTAAAGGGGACGTGGTATTTAGTAATGGATTAATCATTTCAGGTATACCTCAGTGACATCTATTCTTGAAAACTGATCTGTTGTAAACTGTTCGTGAATGAAAATAAAAATATTACGATATTGTTATTATTGTAAATTCAGTAATTTTTTTTTAGTGTAAATTTTCCTTATTAATCATTAACTGTTTTGATGATTTCTTTTTGTTCATGGAAATCATTCATTGTTGGTGGCAACTATAGCAGACATTTGAAGCCAAAGAAAATTAGAATAAACAAATCTAAGCATTTATTCAAGCAATTTATTTATTTGTTATTCAATTCCGAGTAGTGACGCAGTTACGTTGATGTTAAGAACTGTTCTCCTTATTCAATTGGCCACTCATTTCACCAGATCTAAACCCGCTAGATTTTGTTTTCCTTTGAGGATGAATGAAATATATCGTATACCAAACAAAAAATACATATATGAGATGCATTATTTCATTTCAGTTTGGGTTCTACTCAAAAATATCCTAAAATCGAGCAGTTTGATTAAACGCAAAGTGCGCGATTGACTGGACAAAGGTCAAATGCATTGAAGGCAAAGGTAGGTTTTTATAAACCTACTCTTAAGCTTGCTAAAATATTAACATAACATAAAATAAAGAAAAAAAATCAGGCTTGAAGATTATAAAAATGACGCTTATTCTATGTTAGGGCCGTGGGCATACTCTGCTTGTACCGAGGCCTCAAGAGCCTACTGTATCGAATACAGAATTAACAAACACCATAGGAAGCCTGAAAGATAAGAAAGCATCCATACCCGCATCGGGATTAGAACAGAGATTAAGGCCCTGTCCAAAAACAAGAGCCTTGAATGCTCGGCTGTACATGAATGGCAAAGTCTTTAAAATACTTTAGAACTTTTGTATACATTTTTATATTATAGTTTTCATATTTATTTACATTATAGCTTTCACAATAGTTTTCATACATTTTATTGGTATTTTGTATTATATTGTTTCGTACTCTCCATACGATTTCAAATTTGTACAACTTCATAAATATTGGAGATCGAAATAGTGTTAGTATGAAAATTGTTATTCATATTAACCAGCTGTCATCTATGCTCAAGGACTCTCTTGTTTATGTAACATCTGTAAAATTAAAACTAAATACAGATCACATTAAATTGCAGCCGTTTGAAGGTGAAATATTCGAGTTTACATTCGCTTTGGCATTCGCATTAGTTTCCTTGTGAACACATTTGCAAACAATTCTTAGTAAACCAAGTTTCTTCTAATTTCTGATGACTTAACATCATCGAATTTTCCTATGTAATCAAAATAGCTAAATATACACTGTTTTCAGTTATTCCGGTAATCTGCAATTCCAGCAAACTAATGTATATTAGTTATATTGTATTTTGAGTATAATTTATGTATCAGAAAATCCGAATTATTGCTGTTAATGGCTTCTTAATTATACATTATCGATGTAAGTTCGATTGAGCGATATATTTTGATTCTGTTACAATAAGAAAGCTCAACGCATAAAAACGAAAACTAAAAAAGATATAAGGTACCTGAGCCATATAACGCCATGTATACCTTTAACGCCACCTATCTAATTCTTCATAAATATAACAGATGGCGGTACTGCACTAAAGTAGTTTGTATTGACATGCCAACTAGTGTTGAAGTGAGTTATTAGCAGACCGCTAACATTTTCGAGTGAAATTACATTTCCACCTTTTCGTGTCGAGGACTTGTTCTGAAAGGCTGCTACTATATCACGTTGATATAGTAAGATAAAATATAGATTTTTTTAATATTCAGCAAACATTAACTATATAAAACTATACATTTTCTTGATTCTTGAAGATTCTTCTATGTAGATAAGTTAACTGTTATTTTTAAAATTCGGAAATTGTAGACAAACAAGTGTACATGTTCCATGTGCTCAGAAGCACTTTAACGCCATGGTGGTGTTAATGGTCTACATATACGATTTTAGGTTACGTACGACATTTATAAGTTACTAATATGTTTCATGAAAATATAGATTTTTAGCTTATTTATTATTTTGCTTCTATAATCGGAAAATGCTGAAATTAATTCATTTTTACATTTCCTCTTTTGTTTTAGCTACAGATTAGAAAGACTGCGTTAATTTCAAGTGATTTTTTATTATTTTTTACAGAAAGTCAAATTTAGTTGCTTTTTATTGTAATTTTGTACAAATAATGTTTACAATGATGGAATAATTCTTAATTTTAAATAAGTTAAGTTACTAGAAAGTAGGTGGCGTTAATTGGACCAGGTGTTCCTAATAACGCCAGTTTGCAAAATTTTTTTATTTGAGTTCTCATACTTCTCCAGTAAAAGTTATCATATGTTTCATTATGGTATGCTTCAAACAGAAGATTAAACATTCTTGGTCATAATTATCGTGTTTCGATACACCTTATTTCCAGACTTACAGTAATTTAAATGTTAAGGTGGCGTTATTTGAGCAGGGTACCTTATACTTAAAATACACTGGGTTCCTAACATGTCTTGAATTGGTATTAACAGGAATCTAGGACAGCTGTTTCTTACTTATTAATATCCATAAGCCAGATTTACCACTGATGAAATCCATAATCTCACACATCTTCAGAGTTGTCGTCCGTAGTGATCTGGTCATCTGGGTGGTGAGTCCTAACAAGGATGAAACAAGTGTGAAACAGCCAAGATTCCACACCAACTTAAGGAATTATTGGAAACACTGGATTCTGAACATCGGTCTCGTTACATACCAAGTTTCAGGAAAATAAGATCGGCAGAAGTTGAACTGTTTCTTATGTACGGATAATCAAAGAAAACCAACACAACAGGCGTACATTTATATTCGAAAACCGCCATAGACAAAACATAAATTTTAAATTCATTTCATCAGTTTTTGAAAACTTTTAATTTCGTCTTTCCTTTAAAGGAAACATAAAAAAAAAATAAAAATAAAAAAAGCAGGTCTTCTGTCCCGTGATCAGCTTTTAAACATGACATAAATAAATCAAGCTAAAAATCATTCCAGTTTTTTTCATGTTTTTTTTTTTTTTCCTTTCCTTTAATGAACGATGGAAATCGCATTTAAAGTAATTCTGAGTTACACCTTCTCCAAGGACATGAATATCCACTACCTCAGCTAATCGTTTAAAGCCCATTTGACTGGAAACTTCAATAGTTCTTTTGTCTAGCAAATGTTGAATATTTATTGAAAGGAGCTGAAAGAACGTGAAAGAAGAGAGAGAAAAAAAAATGATGTCAAGTGAAAATGAAGTTAATCTGTTGACGTAAATTTGTTTAAGGAGAAATAAAAAGACACAAAGTTATTCAACTGAGACAGATAAAGGTAGGACTAAAAGAATTGCAAAACTACTTGTATAGCAATTAGTTTTTGTTATTAAAGCCAAAAACTTGAACAAAACCCATTACAAATGATTCCTATTTTTCAACTACTGCTAACGTATTTGCAGAATTAATCTTTGAATCTGAGATTTATTCGAAAAGAAATTCAGTTTTTCTTTTATAATGTAATATCGATGATAAGATGATGTAGTTGGCGTGTAAGCTTTCAAATGTCCCCTCGGTCGATCGTATGTGAAGTTGATGAAAACAGACAACCAAAACACACAAAAAATCTCAATTGTTCACTGATACAGAGATTTGGAAAGGAATAAGAAAATCCGTTGGCGGCTTCCAACAGGTGAAGAAAACAAAAATTAGACATCCAAATATCAAATAAGAAAAGAAAAGTGGATTTACAATGAAGCTAATTCTAGTTTTTTTTTTACATATTGTAGCTTTAATCAATATGCCAGCGTAATTTGGAAACTTCTCTTCTGATCTTTGGTCCGATGTGTACGCAAATCAACAAGAACTTCACTTTAAGATACTAAGTCTGCTAAGTTGTAAAATAAATAACATTTTGATCCACACATGGACAAATATGCTTATTTCGACAGAAAATTGCATTCTAAAAACCTAGCGTTTTCTTCTCTTCGATATCTATCAATGATCGCTACAAACATTAGATCACAACATTGCCAACATATCCACCAGGAGGGTTGTAAATAAAAGTAAAAGTAACTTAAATAAAACATTCTAAAACGAAAGAAACAATATTTCTTAGCAAAGAAAAGTCTCATTTATATATATCAATAAGAAAAACAAACATCCCAGAACTTTTAATTGTTTTTCTTCAGAACTTAGCATAACTTCGATTGTTTATTTTACAGGCTAATCAAAATCAATGCTATTCCTAAGTAAGTTATATTATAATGATAACGTTTTAAATACTTATATAATAAAGACTGTGCTTAGTAAAGTCTAATCTTTTGATAAAAAAGTAATGAAATGTACGAAATACCATGCTATATCTATCAGCATTACGAATATTTACATCATAACATTTTAAAGTGTAAAAAACAAAATATTAAAAAAAAAAAAAAAAAAAAAAAAAAAAACACATTCACGGTTTAATACATTAGATGATTAATTTTTATAAACCTTTCTGTCTTTAATAACCTTTTTTGTATCTGTTTATTTACTAATCTCACTAAAAATGATTCTTTTTTTTTCTAAATCTTCACTTCATTTTGAATTTCTAATAAATATATTTTCTTTTTTTACTATTTTCTAATGACCAACTGATTCTGATTTATCTCTTCAGATTGTTTATTATCAATATGATCATTTTCCAGAGTAAAAGATTGTTTATAATTTACTCCTAGTCTTTGCAGATGACTTACTTAGCTGTCTTGCAAACGTTTTCTTGGCCTCCTCTCATTCCTAGGAATCCATTTTAAATTTCAGTTGTTATCTAACATAGTTTCTTTTCAATCTGTTATTTTTAATTTCACTACTAAAAGACAATGGTTTTCTCCTTAATTCACATATCTCAGTTACTGTATTTCAATGCATCTTTTCTTAAGACAAGAATTTTTAAATTGCTTTCTTAAATTTAAATTTAAAATTTCTTTCTCCATTGCTAAAAATTTCCTAAAAGACGCTCCTTTTAGGTAATTGAGGCAATTTTAGGTAATACAACCTATTTCTTTATTTTACAATTAATTTTCGTTATATCCAATTTATAGAACTGTTTCTGTCAAATTCTGTAATTTATTGATCTCTTAGTTATTAATAGTCCCATTGAATCATATAATGTATGTTTTCGTTAAGTTATCTTTAATTTAGCTTATATATGTTCAAAAATAAGATCTTTGTTTTGCAATCTATAACAGCTTTAGCAAGGGCAACTATTTCATCCACAATGTCTAGAGGTTAATAAGTTAGAAAAATTACAATAGTGGAAATCAATTGGGAAAATTTTTTTTTCATTGTTTTCTCCATGGTTGACTGATTTCTGTGTTTAACATCCTTATAACGCATCAAACTTTTTCCAGCATTTAAATCGTTGGATCTTATTTACGAAATTTGGGACAGAAGTCAAAACACAGAAGCTCATTTATGACAAGTTTGCGATAAAATATTAGTTTATCCATAATAGCTTAGGGAAAACAAGGGATCTGCAAAAGCATAAATTTAAGGGCGACCCATAATAATAATAAAAAAAAAAAATAATAAAAAAAAATAGTAATAAAAAAAGGAAATACATTAACGTAAGGAAAATAAAAAAAACAAACAAAAAACCCCAAGCGGACATTGAGTTAAAAAAATTAGAAGAGGAAATCCAATGAAAACAATGCCAAATATCTCGAACATGTGGGGAAGGGGGGCGTTGGGCCTTGAAAATGCCGTATTCATACATTGTTTGGGCCTCTGAACACGATGGTGAAATCCGTTTGTCAATCCGACCTTTCGTTGGGGAGTTTTTAGAGGGTACAAAGACAACAATGCCAAACATCTCGAATATTGGGAGGGAGGGGGCGTTGGCCCCTGAAAATACCCCATTTCTAAGGTGTTTGGGCCTCTGAACATGATGGTGAAATCTGTCTGTCAATCCGACCTTCCGTTCGGGAGTTGTTAGGGGTGGACAAACAAGGACGGACGGACAGGACAAACGCAATAGATGCCAATTTTTGGTCGCTATCACAATAGCTCCCAAATGGATCGCTAAAAAAAGTCTGAACTGTGATGAAAAGACAAACTTTGGGAATTATAATTGTTGATTATAGATTCTTTTTAGTAATGCCTTTGCAGTAATTGTAGTTATAAGTTTTATTATATTCAGAATAGATTGGAGAATAGAACTTAATGTACGAGACCTAACAATTGTTTAAGTTCTTTTGTTTTAAATATTGAAGTATTTGAAATCTTTATAAAATTTCCTCACGAATTCAGTAACATTGGAACACCCTTGAATCAAAGAGACTAACAATCTATTAATTCCTCCAATGATTTATAATTATTGAGGAGAATTTATCACTGAATATAACATTAAGTCAAACCATGCTTATGACTACGACTGCTTACTTAATTTTATGTTAGTTCAAACGTTGAATTCCATTTCTGTCCAAGCACAGAATAAAAAACTTTAATTAAAATCCCAATCACGTATTGACAAAAGAACTATTTCCTGCTAATACAAACGCGGTCTAATAAATAACCATCATTCATGGATTAAATGAGATAATTTTTTATGAGCATTGTGTTTTTTCTTTTGTAATGCCAATACGAGATAAGTTTTTGTTACTGGAGACATTTGAAAGTCAAGCAGAAGGACCAGTTATTCTTCTCTGTTTTTATTTAGGTTTTTTTGTCTCTTCTGCTGACGTCATACGAATGTCTTTCCATATTTTAGAATATCTTAAAAACTGGAATTTACTGATACTACAATAAGTAACAGAAATTTTCAAAAGGTGTTTTTAGATACTGAGTTAATGCTAAGTTTAATTTGTTTCTTTGTATTGAAATTAAAATCATATAAAGCTAAAAAAAATCAGCATTTAACTTCTAACTTATAACTTATCAGTATTTAACTTATAAGATCACCCAACTTGCTTAAACCGTCTTTAAAATAAAAAAAAAACTAATTTAAAATATAAAATAAAAAATTATTTATTCTAGCAAATAATTTTTAAATTGTATATTAAATATTCATAGTTTTGTATAATAAAGTGCAAAGAAAAAGAAACGATTTAATAAGGGTAATATTTTCATTTGTATAGATCTACTGTCGCCAGGGCCGTTTCTACCATTAGGCAAGACTAGGCGGCTGCCTAGGGCGGCAAGATTTTAGGGTGGCCGAAGGACGGATTCCGTTTTTTTTTTTTTTTTTGGTTGTTAAAATAGGATTGCGTTTTTATTTATTTATTTTCTTTTTGGTTGTTGAATTGAAGATTCTGTTTTTTTTTTTTGGTGGGGGAGGCATTTGAGGGGGCGGCATTTTTCAGTTCTCGCCTAGGGTGGCAGAACACCTAGAAACGGCTCTGACTGTCGCAGAACCTTATTATGAACAAAATACTCGAACTATAAATTCTTCATCATCCCTATATTTCGCAGGAAAAATTCTTATCCTTCTTCTTCAGGCTTAGATACAGAAAACATAGAATATTATAACAAACAAGAAAAAACAGGCAAAGTTTTAAACAACATAAGTATTGTAAAGATTACAATGTTTACAATTAAAGATGGTCGTAGATGATAATTAATAAAGATTTCATGTATCTATAATTGTTAATGGATTACAATAGACAACAACTATTGAAAGATTTCATGATTTTTACAATTTTCTTTAAATTTTTCTAACAAAAATGGGCTAATTTCAATACCTTTTTGTTTCTTGAAGCAATTAAAGTTATTAATGACACAGGCTTCAATCATAAATCTCGTTTTCTTGTCATATATATTTTTATATAACACACTTACTAATGGGTTTGGATTGTGTCCCAAAGTTATCAATGATGTGTCCAGTCTGAAACTTCAGGGTGTCGATGCCAAAAAGCTTTAATTGCTTCAATAAACAAAAAGATATTGAAATTAGCCCATTTTTGTTAGAAAAATGTAAAGAAAATTGTGAAAATCATGAAATCTTTCAATAATTGTTGTCTATTGTAATCCATTAACAATAATTGAAATCCATTAACAATTATAGGTACATGAAATCTTTATTAATTATCGTCTACGACCATCTTTAATTGTAAACATTGTAATCTTTTCAATACTTATGTTGTTTAAAACTTTGCCTGTTTTTCTGTTTGCTATAATATTCTATGTTTTCTGTATTTAAGCCTGAAGAAGCAGGATTTTTCCTGCGAAATATAGTGATGATGAAGAATTTGTAGTTCGAGTATTTTTGTTTCATAATGATTATATGTTTCATATATTTATTTACTAGAGTATTACACCCAGAACCTTATTTTTATATGAGTAGATTTATTAATTGCGTGCACTAGAAATATAAGACCATTTTTGGGTGCAGAATATATATAATCAATATAGTAAGTTATAATTCGATGTAATGAAAATAAGCGAGATGTTATTCTGGATTCTTTTCCATTCTTTCCAATAACAGTGTCCTCTGAATTTGCGATTTTGAAACAAACTATTCTGAGTATCAGTTGCAAAATTAATACGTACCTGGAAGTGGAAGATCTATTGCGACAGAAGTAAGGATGTTAAGGCACTTCCAAATCCGAATATGGAACTCACATTTCGCCATGTCTGTTGAGACAGCAAACAGTTATTTCTGGTTAACGCCATTGAAGACCCAGTAACATAAATATCTATTTTTATACACACATATTTTACTATGGTCTATTAGTATTTTGTTATTATCACTCGCTTTAAATTTCTCTTTCCTCCTGAATCAGAATATTTAATTCTTGATGATGATCACTCTGCAGCTGACAAAATGTGTATATTGACAGAAACCAAAAAAATTATAACATCTGTTTTAACCTGATAGATTTCAGTGGTGGAATTCAGATATAAACAAGGTAGGGAAAGCGATTAGTAAACCAATCACAATGCTTCGCAATGTCTTCTGATAAGAAAATATAATTGATATTGCTTTAATTTCCTTATCATTGTAAATGTGGTTGTTACGAATGCAAAAGTCGCAATTGTTGCGATTGTTGTGCTTAATGATAATTTAATGAGGTTTTAATGATACTTGTCCACAGGACAGACAAAATGGGAATATTAGTCTGCTGATCTTATCAGAAGACTAAAACTAAAAAGATTGTACTCAATATTAACAATTGGGTTCCTTTTATTTTACCTCATATAATCAGTTCCATTCGAGGAATTTCTGGTTATCAGGAAATCACTGACAATTGTAACATATGTATGAACGTCTCAAAATATAGGATGTCCGACAAGTTCCGCAACCCAGGAGATATCATTTGTTTGTCAACAACAATTAAAACAACAATTAAAACAAAATTAAGTCCGACAAGTCCCGCATCATAGGCGATATCATAATTTTGTTTTAATTGTTGTTGACAAACAAATGATATCTCCTATGATGCGGGACTTGTCTTGTATATTAATGTATATTATTTTACTTATATGAATATGAAATCGTACAAAACTCTATCAAAAAGATCACATAATAGAGAAGAGAAGCTAAAATGACTTCAAAGCATCTAAACAACAACTTAATAGCATCTAAAATAGAATCTAATTTGAATTCTCGAATTCTATTTGTACTGTCAATATTGAAGACTTCATTAGAAAGAAGAAAGTCTAATGCCCAAGTGCACCAAACTTCAATTAATTTTGACGGCAACATTGTGGACGTAGCTAAAATTAGTGGGGGGGTGCTGCTGCAGAAAAATTTTAGCCTTTGCTTTAAATTGTGTTAAAGAAAACAAACATGCATAAAAAGAAAATTTATTTATAAACTTGATAAATTTCTTTTTATAAATGTTTATTTCCTTTCTCACAATTTTAAAACAAAGGCTAAAATTTTTCTGGAACAGCACCCCCCACTAATTTTAGCTACGTCCACAATGCAGCCATCAAAGTTAATTGAAGTTTGGTGCACTCTGACATAAATCTTTGAGATCATTTCAGTTTGAAACGTCAAACCAGAACTAAAGATTTGTCTATGGTGAAATGTTAATAGGAAAACCACATTTTTACTAAAGCATAAGTTGATGTAAGAGTTACACAAATAGTGAATATAGTAAATATAATAATACTTTAAACAGTTCTAAAAAATATTGGCATATATTTATACTGTTACTAATTATAATTATAGCTTAAATAAGCAATGCTTATTTAATTTTGAAAATCAGTTGAATTTTATTTAACCTAAGTCCTGAGTTAATTCCTGAGTAAATCTTTCATAACTTTCCATTGAAATATTTTGATGGTAAATAATTTGTCATCCAAGTTAGATTTTAGATTTATACGTTAATAATTTCAAATTTATGTAGTTTCTTTTTTCTCCAAATCTACATAACCTTTAAGCTATTTCTTTGTAAATAAATAACGTAAATGAACTTGTGAAAAAATTAAAAACGCACGTAAGTAAACAAAGGTTTTCGCACCCTGAGCTATCATCTCGGGAATCTAGAATTAATTTTTTAGCAAATTTATTTACTGCATGTTAATTTATTTTCTTTATTGTAAATGAATGTTTTCTCTGTAATAATATTAATACAATATTTAATTCTTTGCCTGGAAATAAAAAAAGAAAAAAAATGATATAAGAATATATATCAAATAATGACTTTTTATTTTTAATGATTCTGTAAATATATAAAGTTACAAATGCAAAGATATATTGATGCTTATACATTCTCTTCTACATAATTAAAAAAGTATAATTTATCAGAATAAAGTAATAGAATACTAGATAAAGCACTCACAATTACAACATCGTTTCTTTCTACCCTTTTGTTAATTTTTTGTAATTTATTCAGTTGATTTTCTTTCTTTGAAACATTCCTTAAAATTTTGCATTTTTATATTTTCTTTTCCAAACTTCATCAGGAGACCTGATTGACTGCATAGCTTTGATGACAACAAATCCTTACTCTTTAAAATCTTTTTATTCATATCTAGTTTCTAGGTGGCATTTGTGCAGTAAAAAAGGTTTACATTTATGACTGCACTAGATAACAACTTACAGCGCAATGTGCATAACGATTTTTATTTAAATCACGTTGCTTTTAAGGTAACGAAAAGTATTTGCTGTTTAGAACGAAAAAAAAACAACAAAAAAACTGTCCTAAGGTCAGAATAATAATTTAAAGTCAGAAACGAAAGAAAGCTTATTAAATCCAAACATTTAGTAATTTGCTTTTTTTTAAAAAAAATACAATAACTTTAGAAATATTTAACCTGAAAAAGTTGTACAGGGTTTGGCTTAGATAGTTTATTATGTTGGATTCTATTTTTTTCCACAAAAATTAGGCGTTTCTTCTTTGCAAAAAGAGGTAAATTCTTGCGACTATAATTTGTATCGAGAATATTTTGTGTGGTGAACACCCTCACCTTAATGATTTAGCCTCGACCCACGCCTACAGGGGAGAGGCCAGTTCAGACGCAATAAAGAATCGCCACTGCGAAGTCTCTGAATGTGGTAACAGCAGAGGGACAACAAGAAATTAGTCCAACCCGGCCTTCGAAACAGCCAAAAATTGATGACTCAACTACGAAACCTCATTCAAATTAGACCATCGAGATGGTAGTTTATGTAGGTTTCTTCGCTGGCCAAGAAAAAAGATTTAAGAAGAGATAATTATACCTTAAGCTTAGTACTTTCCTAGAGTAAAAATGTGTGACAAAGTTACAAATGTTTATTTTCACAGCTGTTGCTTTAAGCCAGTAACACTTTCATAGGAATTCATTTTGCATTTCGTGTAGTTACAACTGATTGTAATTCAACAGTGAAATGTTGGTATCTTTGTTTGAGTGGCTTTACAATACGAATGGGGATTAAGATCACCTCAAAAGTACTTACGATCCTCTTTTGTTGTGAATTAGCTAGTTTACTTTCAATTTTCAAGCTAAAAAAAAATAGAGAAAAGCTGTTAACAATAATTTGCAAGAAAGTTCTTGACAAATGTATAGTCTATACATTGGTATCGTTATACTCATATTTATATTCCAATTTCACTTTCTTATGATGTATTTTGCTTTAAGTGTTCCAAGTACAGTTGTATCTGTAGGTTAAATAATATTAATGTAATAAGACTTTTTTTTTTCTAAATATGTAACATGAATAATCTTCGGAATCGCAGTGGTGCCTCAAAAGAAAAAAGAAAAAACTCACTAATAAAAATTAGTGAGAAACTTCATGTGCCGACAATCCGCCGGACTCAATGTTTCCCATTTTAGGCATAAAAAAATTCAATCTGCGCATTGAATTATTAATAAACAACAATGGCTGAGACCAAATTGTACCAGAATGTAACTTGGTGCACAATTTGGTCTCAGCCATTATTATTTAACATTGAAATTTGTTTACTAAGTTTACCAATGAATATTTGAAAAATTTGTAAAATTTTTCCAGTATTAAGTTAGCCGTCATATGTTTTGTTTCGATTTCTCTTGACCTTACAAGAGAAATAATTTTTATATAGAGATACAATGACATACGGTCGGCATGTGTTTAACTTTTTTTATCCTCATCTTTGTTTCAAACCAATGTTTACGTAAAATACAGACAAACTACACTTTCAAGAGTGTTATCACAGCTTTCACTATCGAGTAAGCATCTAATTGTGAATAATATTCGTTAATTACTTTTGTCAGTTAATAAAAGACGAAATTAGGTTAATTATTGTTCTTTAAAGGAGGTTAAGGAGACTTAATTTTATGATGTTACAATAATTAAACAATTGATTGCAATATAAGACTAATTGTAACACCGTAAGCTCATAATGCTTAAATAGTATATAAAATAACACAAGCACCTCATATTATTAGAGAATTTTCGGGATCTCTAACAGTTTCCCTTTATCGAGAATATTCCAAACTGAATGTTTAACAAAGATACAAAGGACGTTTACAATAAAGAAAAATGCATATTAATTTATTGGGTTAATTGTGATTATTTTATTTGTATTACCAATTCATTGTTTTTTTTTTATTTTACGCTTTACTGAAAACGATTTTTGTATCTTTGTTGAACAGATACTTCAATTTGGAATATGCTGGACAAAGGGAAACAGGGTTCCTGAAAATTCGCTAATAATATTAGGTGTTTCTGTTATTATATACCGGTACACGGTGACTAGTCGACGCATTCCTTGAAATAGGGCGTGATAATAGAGCTTATTTATAATAGATTTAGCCATGATATCCATGTTTTAAAACTCACTAGTTTTTGAGGTATGTTAATTTTGTTGTTTTTAAGGTCTTTTGGACGTTTATTTTACGAGGTAGTATCAAATTTCAGAAATAAATCCACTTGAATGTACTCGTAAAATTGCATTGAAGGTTTTTACAACAAGTATAGGTTTTAGCTCTTGTATTTTTATCATATTGACGTTTTTAACATACTGTTTGCTACATTAACTGTATTACTGTGCAAACTATGAAGGGAAACGGAAATATTAAAAATGGTTTGTTCTTTTTATTTTTTACTTTTGCTATTATACAACTTGGGAAATATTTATAAAAAAACACAAATATTAACATAACTCAAAACTATTGAGTTTTGCAAAATGGATAATGGTAAAATCAATTGCAAAAGAGCTCTACTATTACGCCCTGGGAGGAATACGTCGACTTACCATTCACCCTGTATACTAATTATATTATGCATCACTTCATGAGAACTTTTGATTTTTGAAGTGCAATGTATCGAGAGGAGCTGTTTAAGATAGACTTGGGCAAAAGGCTGGAATCTCAAAGACTGCTCTTTCATCGTAAAAAACATCTACATAATTTAGAATCACTGGTTAAATAACTATTGACAATGCAAGTATTTTTTTTTTTTAATTTCTACTATCGCTTATTTAAAAAAATTAAATTCTATAGAACCAAAACAACTGCTACGACTCAAGGGAAGAATCACAGTTAAAACTCGTTAAGCTGAAGTAATTATTAAAAGCATTTCAGTTTCGCTTTTCTACATTAACTTAGACTAAAATATTTCAGTCGTACCAACGCAAAATTAAAGAACTCCGGAATACGGAGCATCAACAAAGATTAGAAAAAGGTAATTAATTCCTAATTAACAAATATGATATAAAAGTGAATTTGTAATATTAGTTCAACCCCTTTTATAAGAAAAATGTCTGACTTAATTATTGAAAATTTTCGTTTTGAGAATATAATTTTTCTTCTTCCTCTAGGTTTTCTTGCATCAAATTTAATTTTTATACCTACCGTTATTTTTTTATTTTTAACACTAATGCTTAAAACAAACTGCATCTTATTAGTGAAAATAGAATGTTAACTGAATTATTAACCGAATTAGGTATTTTTTCATTTAAATTTTGAAGCTCATAAAAAACCAAAAATTGAAACAAATGAAAACAATTAATTTTTTTTATATATATATATATAAATGTAATAGACGTTCTTGTGAGATTCTATAGTTTAATAATGGCATCTTGTAAATAACTTTTTTATACTAATCTTTGCATCGAAAGAACTGGTCCAACAATTAATAAATAAAACACAGTTTAATTACATATTCTTCAATATAAACAATACAGTGAAGGTTGGTAAAATGATTTAAATTTAATTATATTTGTAGGTTAAATATTATTAATGTGATGTAATGATTTTTTAATGAAAAATCTCAAATTAAATATCAAATTCTCGCCTTATTATAATAACTAAATAAAAACAATAAATGATAAATAACAAAAATAACTAAATAATATCAATAAAAGCGGTCGTATGGTCATAGCGTTTGTTCCCGACCTTTCATGACATTCTAAGGATCCTGACAGTTGCTACAACATACCCAGGGTCACTAGATGACCGAAGCAGTCAGGCATATAGAAAATATCAAAGTGGTCCATCATGACTGGCCCAGTGATGCCAACCTTATCCTAAATAAGTAAATAAATCTTAAGCAATGACCTAGTGTTTCTATGTATCTATCTCGACTTTGATAACTCTAAATTAATAGTTGACCAATCTCTAACAACGGATAACCAATGTACCTGACTTACTAAGAGTTTTGATATTCCTGAATCTACATTCGAAGCCCGGAGCTATCAAAGACGTTTCTCTTTCTTTCTTAAGTATTATAAAGAAACTGCAGAGACAGTAATCATTTTTTTTAAAGTTTTTCAGAACAATTAGTAATTTTGATCCAATGTAAGTAACACAAATGAAGCAAAAATATATTTAATAATATAACTTATTTCAAAATATGTCGTCTATTTCTTGGTTGTTTAGATAAATTTAGGTTTCAAATATTCTAAAATTTGCATTGCAAATTAGAATAATATTTTCAAGACTTTTCAAAATTTAAGTTTCAAAACTTACTAAAAATATTAAAACAAATAATTTGGGTATCTTGGGATTTCCCAACATACCTGCGTAATGTACAGTACTTGGGTGAAAGTATCAAAAAACCTTTTATTTCAAGAACTTGTGGGTGAATACTGCCGTTATTCAAGTTCCTTTGTTGATGTCACAGCTTTCAGTTTTCTGGAGATGTTGAACCGCTGCAGCAAAAATTTGCCATTATTCTTCCATAAGATTCAATTACTATTAGAGGACTTGACTGGTGCGCAGTTGTCTTTCCAATTCCTCCTATAACTGCTTATGGGATTTATGTTAAGATATTATATTGACCAATCACATTCCTGAATACTTATCTCATCAAATCATATCTTTACAGAGTCACTTTTTGCTTAAGAGTACTGTTGTGTTGACGGAAAAAGTCCTATTCGAAGTGTTGCCACAAATTTGAGTTGCATAATTGTCGAGAAGTTTAGTATCCTGTTGCAATAAATAGGGGACTTAATTCTAAATAGAGAAACATGATACACATACATTGCATAGATTGATGACGTTACATACTCTGCTATGTAACGTTCTTCTCGTGAATTTGATTCACTCATTTTCATCCAATTGTCTGTAATGTGATTCATCCTTCCATAGACTAAGTTTCATTCCTCCAAACTCAATTCTGTTGTATCAACCCGTAACATTTGGCAAAGTGGCTCCATGACCTGTCTACTATAGCAATCAAAAATTGTAGCAGATCAGTTTTTCTTTTTTTTGTAGTTTCGAAGAGTCATTACTTAGGGACTGTAGAGACATATTTGATGAAAGCCGCTGGAACGATCTCGTAACCCTGGGAAAGGTCTTGGTCGATGCCATATGAGCATAACTCAGAGAGTTTGTTAGGTTTTGTGCCTTAAAGATCGTATCTGACAACAAAGTATTTAAACTTTCTGCAACGTTTACTGCAAGTTACTACATCATCTATTCAGTAACATTTTTATAGTTGCATCTTTTAGTCTTCTGATTAAGATTAGCAGACTAATATTCCCGTTTTGTCTGTCCTGTTGACAAGTATCAAAATCTCATTAAATTATCATTAAGCACAACAATCACAACAATCGCAACAATTGCGCCTTTGCATTCGCAACAATTACATTTATAATAATAAGGAAATTAAAGCAATATCAATTATATTTTCTTATCAGAAGATGTTGCGAAGCATTGTGATTGGTTTACTAATCGCTTTCCCTACCTTGTTTTACTAGTTTTTGTGTGTCATATCTGTAACACATAGAATAAGTCCATTTTCTTTTGATGTATCGAATTCTTTGACCAAATGATGAATATTCATTAGATGCAGATTTTGATGTAATGACTAAAATTTATCACAAATGAGCTAACGTTACAGAGCGCATTAGTATGAATATTTCCTTTACAATTAAAATAGTAAAGGACACTTTTTTTTTAAGTAAAACAGTCCAGACATCGAATCAACAAAAACTTAATGTTGGGAGAACTTAATAATCCTACAGATCACTGAATTCCTTCCCGGAATCCAATCTATCCAAATACGTGAATATATTTGGTGTTTCTTACCACTTACATATCTGGTGCTTCATCCTTCTAAAAGAAAACAGATGTTCAGTCACAATTTCGTTCAAAGACAGAAGATATTAATCATTCTTTAATATTCCTTCTTTATTTTAATAAATTTTAGATTAGTTTTGTAGTATATCGAAAAATCAGGATTTTCCTGTAACAGTATATGAAGTTCTAGGCTGTGAATCCTTTACTTTTGTTTGTTTGTTTTTTTTGTTTTTTTTTTTACTTATTTAATTTAAATTTAACAAACTTGTAATCGTTGATCGAAATAACAATTGTATTAAACTAAGTTTGTTTATGAAAAAAAGACAGAATATCTGAATAGAATCTATATAGAACGATGGAAACTCACAACACGGATATCTACTAAAAGTAATTGGAAGATGGCCAAAAACTTCAAAGAAACGACCGTCGTTTTCAATTTAACAAATATTTTAAGTGTAATAAATTTTATTACGCTTCGTAATACAATTTTTCTACTGAAATATATTGTAGGGATAAATTGTGTGACATTGTATTTCTCAGTCTAATTTGCTGTCAGCTCCCAAGTAATCTTTCTCAATGATCACCATGGATTTATTTCAAATAAAGATATCAGTTATAAAAGCATATCCGTTATGAAGTTTCTTTGAACCAACGAATATAAATATTATAAACGTTATCGCATCTTATGATGATGACTGTGAAATCTAAGAACTGGATAGATAACGACACAATTTCCGCCTTCTCTGCTCTTAATAACTTTCTTCGAATTGATGTCTATCTCTTTAGGAAGAACATCCTGTTAAGAAACAGAATAAGATTTGCAACTTAGAAAATATAACCCAACTTCGGCTTGACGAAATATAAAATTATCAAAACTTCCACTTCTTCATGAATAAAACCAGAGTAATATCTCTGCTGGTGCTACATGGAAGTTCGCAACGTGCATCACAGAAAAAAAAAAAAACTTCAATTTTCCAACCAACATCAAATGGATCGATTTTTTCACGGACCGATAAACAGACAGATCTTAGTAAATGCATATTAAATTAATATTTTAATTATATATAAAATAACGAAACAAACCCACTTTTCTTCATTTCTTCAAAACTCTATATTTCATCCCAATTAAGGGACTTCATCAGGATTAAAAGAAAATACAAATGAAAAAGAGAAAATCCTTCTCTTTCTCTTCAAATCATAATCGAAATGTTACAAAGAAAAATTTCAATAATCATAAGTTAATACATTAAATAATGAACATAACATATAACATCCAATAATTAACATAACAAATAATATACAACAAATGAATAGTAAATTAATTGTAATGAATAGATATGTGGTTATTTTAAAATTAAAAAATCTTTAATCTTCTTATTCTTTATTAAAGATTTCTTAAAAATACTTAGGGAAACATCATTTACTTTAAGTACTTATCCTTATTAAAGCATACATAGCTATTAATTAGACACGATTCTAATTTAAAGCGTTTATTTTCATCTTTAACATTAAATACATTGTGTACTATCGGATCTGGAAAGTGATTATTCCTCATACAATGTCTTGCCCATTCTGAAATTTTGTCATTTCTTTTTTCATATGCCGTGGTATGTTCTTTGATACGTTCTCTTACCGTTCGGCCTGTGCTTCCAATATAAATTTCTCTGCAGTCTCTACATTGTAGTGCATACACTACTCCCATTCTATCTAACTGTGTATTTTCCTTCCGAGTTCTCTTTTTCCTAAACAAAGTGTTGTCTTTATGAAATATCAAATAAACTCATTACCTTTACAAACGTCTTTGATGTCTTAATCCTATTGGTAAATTTATACATTTAAAAAAATTCTTTTTATCTTTCAAATGATCGTGAGATCTTACAAATTTCCTCTTTCTGAAAAATTCTCCAAATGTTTCTTCGATAAATTTGTTTGGGTATTTATTCGTTATTTTATATATATATATATATATATAAATATTTCGAAGATATATGAAAGTTATTATGATAATATTTTAATGCTTGATTTATGGGATAAAATAAAAGTTAAGAAATTAGAAACAAAAACTTAAAGGCTGTCTATTTTGAATACCATCGTTCGAATGGTATAAACGATGGCTTCCACAAACTTGCTCCTGACTTTGATTCAGAAGCTGACGTCATTGTTTATCTCCATTTCTTCTGTGGTACTTTTCTTTCCGTGAGATGTAATATAGAATATGACGTTCTTGGGTTAGGGATAAGGAACCTTGGTCCCCCGCCCTCCTCCAAATCGCAAAATATATAGATTAGTCCTATTTTCTTTCGTTAGTTTTGGGTCGATAGCAAGTCGACAGTCATCTCCTCACCAAAATTTTGAAAACAACGATTTTTTTTTTTTTTTTGGTTGTTGCTTATCAGTTCCCTAAGTTGCCCCGCAGCCCAAAATAAAATCCCATGTACGTCCCTGATATAAGAGGTATTTTACTTCTTACTGTATACCGGGACAATGTTTTGTTATACAAAGTAGTCTACAATTTCCGCCCCTTAAAAAGAGAAAAAAGCGGAAGACAACAGACCTGGCAATCAAAACGAAATATGAATTCAGTGCTAAGTTTATTTTAAAATGAGTAATATAATTATTTCAATAATAGTATTAAAACGGGAACTTTGTTATATCTGCCAAATTCATGGAATTAAGTTATCTGTAGAATAAGTCTTGCCGTAATTTTTATATTTAAAAATTTTCTCATAGCAAAACTTGTATGAGGAAGAAATTATTCAGATTCTGTCTTTATAGAATCTGGTTTTATTTAACGGTAATAAAAGTTTACGATATTGGAATAATTATTCTCAGTGAATTCCTAACGTGAACTAATAATGATGGTACAGTAATTAAAATAAACTAAAACTATTTTTCCATAAATTTAATTGCGATGCAAAACAGCGATTTTGTTTAATTAAGTCGTGTTTTGAACCACGTTCAGTGTCAACCTCCTCCGCTCTGAGAAGTTTCCTTGTTCCGACTACGGCGAGTCCATTGATATCAAAGGAGGTCGCTTTCAAAAGGTTGATGAAAGGAAAAGAGAATAAAAACGGACGAAAAAAAAATTGGAATGAATGAATGGGAGGAAAGCTGTTCGATGCTACAGTTGACTGAGAGTTTTATTTTCACGCTTCATTCTCAATGAAGGAAAAAGAAAAATAACAAAAAAAGCAAGAACTTACTATGGTAGAAGTAATGGTAAACATCTTAAGCTATGTTTACAAACATCAACAATAAAAAAAAAGTGTATCAGGAATTTATTACCTAAATATCTCGGGATGCAGATTAATGTTTTGAAAGATATGACTGCTGTTAGAATGGATTATTAGAATATAAAAATAAATTAATTGGAATATAAAAATAAAAAGAAATAAATAGAAATTATATATAACTTCATACTTGTGAAATAAAGTTGTTGGACAAAATCACTGGATTTTCAATTTAAAAGTTGAAATAAACCAGCTGCTGAATTTAACACTATTTTCCAGCTGGTTTTATAAACAAATTATTAATATATTTAATAAATAAATTAGTATAGTGAAATTAAATTGCAGATTTTTATTTCAGAAAATGTAAGCCCTTATTAAATCTGTAACATTATCATCAATTAAATCGTGATACATTTAACTTTTGTCCAATTTTGAATTAAAGGAAAGAATCATTCTAATCCATATTAAGGCCTAAATATTTAGATTTAAAATAATTATAACAAGTTAAAAGTATATGCATGGCATATAGTTTTCATCATTTATTTTGTTATAAATATTTTCAGACCTTCAATGATTTGAGCACACTTGCCATTCCAGCATAGACTAGTGGTCTAGGCAGCAGCCTGCAAGGGCAGATGTGTTGGAACCTGAGTTCGAATCCTGGCGTCGACAAGAAAAATTTCTTTTCCTGTGTTTGTTTGCTTCTTCATCTTTCTCTTCGAATCTGGAGTTATTCAATAATGACTTCATGAGGAAGGCAACGGGAAACCACCTGAATATCTGCTCCCTTGAATTTCTAGGGGTTCGCGTTGATGACAATCCTAGAGTTCCGTTGAACACGGACTTTCGAATATTAAGAATGCACTTCGGTGCACAGTACAAACGATCATTTTATTTAAAGTCATCATGTTTGATCGTAAGTCACATGACTTCCGGTTGACCCACTTAGATAAAAATGAAAATATGAGCATCTCGGAGACCGTCTCGGAGACCCGGGATATCTACAAGACGTTCCGGGACGTCCGGTTGACTCACGTAGATAAAAATGAAAATGTGAGCATCCTCAATACTATATCTAACATCTGACATTTTATTTGTATTTCCGTGTCTTATGGTTTCGGAGGAGACAGAACCAGAAAAAAATCAACTTTTCTTTTATAAATATATACAGATTCCAATTAAGATAGTCGATGAAAAATTTATCTTAAAGAATAAAATAAAGGAAAAAGACTAAAAACGTTAATGTCTAACAGACAAAATTACTATTTGAGAGAAAATCTTTTTCAAATCTCAGATGGAAAATATTATATATTTTCTTTCAATTAAGGAAGACTACATAAAGGCCCAATGAAGAAATTGAAAAAAAGAAAAAAAAAAAAAACAAATTTATTTAAATTATTACTTTATCTCTTTTAATGATTCAATTATTTCTTCAAAGAACTGACTTCTTTAAAGTGAAATAATAATTAATTAGAAAAAGTAATTTATGTTTAGTAATTTTTAATGAATATTTAGGAGGAACGGAATAGAAAAATTTCAAAAATTCAACCTTTGTAAAAATGTGTGTTTGAAACAGTTTAATGTTTTTTGTTTTTGTTTTTTTTATTTTCTTACAAAAATTAAAGATGCAATAAAATAATAAAGCAGACTACAGAAACTACAAATAGCTTCTATTATAATGTTTCAGGCTTAATGGATGTCATCGGTTTGGATTACCCTGATGATGACTCCTGAATGAATAAAATGATAAACTCAAATAAATAAATAACTAAATAAGTTAATCTTCTGATTTTGAGCGTCTAGATACCGATCCTTTAAATTTAAAGTGTGGATCTTTTTATATTTCTTTGTAACGATAGTGTTAGATTTTACCAGGAAATGACGTGGAGTTATCGTCTTCAGATGGAAAGCGTGTATTTTTTCTTCCTTTTATTGTTGGATTTCCTTCGACCTAATTTGAATGATCAATTGTAAGCCAATCCATTTGTTATTCTGTTACAGATGAAACACTTGATGATCAAATTAGATTAACGGGACACGTGATTATACTAAATAAAAAAATAACTTTTCATGTTCAAGTTCTTTAAACATCGAAGAAACCCGATTAAATATCAATAGAGATAATCCGTTAATCTCTTCAATGACTAGCAACGTTAATCTATGGTAAGATCTAATCTATGTTAGAAATCAGTATTTTTTTTTCCGTATTATTTTTATATAGTGATTGTGATTTCAGACTATGTAAGTCTAACATAACTTTTCTTTTTATTCAAATTTGAATAAAAATATAAATGAAAATACATCAATCAAAAATGTTTGAAGAAATTTTACTATAAGGTTTTGTTTTTATTTTAAATGTTTTCTTTCATATTAAAAATGTATTTTTTTTCTTTGATAAAAGAAAATATAAAATTTGGCTCCTTGCACATTTTTTTTTTACTGTGTAAATATATTTACTAAAAGTACACTTACACTTTTAATTATCTCTCTATATTATTTTTTAATAAGATTTATTTCGATGTTAGGAATGAAGTATATAGTTATAATTTCTATTACTTAATGCAATAAATTTCAGATATTTCTGTGAATTAATCTGATAGAATTAAGATGCATTTAATGCTAAAATTGTTTTTTATGTTTTCTTTTTAAAAAGCGTTATGAAGAAATTACTGTCATATTCATGAAAAAGAGTCTCACTGAATCGATATTGATGAAATTTGGTCAAATTTATTTCTTGCAGATCGGAAGAATCTAAGAATCACATGGGTTTAATCTAAGAATTACACTGCTACTGCTACATCTACTTGAGACGTGCTTCCATCTACTGACCGCTATTGGAACTAAATGGACGCACCTAGTAAATGCTAGATTAACCGTCCATCAAAGGTAGCCATAGACAACTTCGGCTTTTGCCTAGGGCCACGTGCTTTCAGGGATCTAACTGAGGTATCGGTTTTTTGGTTGGAGGGGATTAGGTCGATGTTAAATTAGTTAAACATGCGGTGTCTCGCGATTTTGGTATAAAATTATATTTGCCAGGTGCTTTTTGCATAAACTATTCTCCTAGTAGGGTTTTGCACAAACTTAGAATTACCATTTTCATGCATCTTCTTTCTGCATAACTCTCAGACTAAATTATCTGAATTATTCAGTAAATTCTGTTTCTTTCCATTAAAACTGAATAATATTGATATTAGCACGTGAAAAAAAAAATTGCCACATGGATGGAATTGCATGTAGGTTTTGGTGCTTTGGTTTACCAAGGAAATATGCATATTCTGGGAAAGCTATAAATAATTTTATCAATAAACCATTTTAGTATACGATATGTTTTACTTTCTGTAGGGGAAATGAATATGAGCTTCTTTATTTCCTGCTATTAAAGAGATAGATAAAAATACTTACACACTCGCTCGTTTTTAACAGTACGAATATAAAATTGGCAAAGAATATACTTTGTTTCTAACAATTTCTTTTTCATTTAGCAATAAACGGTAGTACTTCAAATTCGCTACACATTTACTTGATATAGCATATGTAGATTCCTCGTGCTTATAGTTTCTCCGCTCTTCTAATTGAATTTTAGGAATAAGTAATTGTTAATACACTGATGCCACTTGTAGACAAAACCTTACCCCGTTGTAACCCAGACCACTTCACAAATTTAAAATCCAAAGAGAAATAAACTATTTAAAAATGACATCACCAGGAATGTTAGATTTTTTATGATGAAGAAATATTCAATTCCCTTACAAAACTTTATTCGATTATGATGTTATATGAATAAAGCTAATAGGAATCGAGTAATGAGGTAAATCTCGATTGGCTTTTGGTTTTTTTCCCTTGCAAATTGCCATTACCTTTTTGTGTTTTCTTTGTTTTATTTCGGGAATTCTATCATTGTGTTTAAAACTTTGGGTCTCAATAAGACAACACTTGAATCATGCAAAGCATACGAGGAGTGAACTATAAGCCTGATTAGATCCGGTTTTAAGTCAATAAAAATATATAGATAGCTTGTCAGTAAAGTAAAAGGAAAAAATGTACCCCACCTATTGATCTTTTAGCTGTTGGTTATGGTTTATGACAGCATTTTCATTGCTTTGACCGGTCGTATACGATGTCATTTACAACAAATCATGGACTTCAAAGAACTTATTCGACTTAGTTATATTTGTACAATCAATGATTCAATTTTATTACTTTCATAGGTTGAAGGAGGAGTTATATATCCAAGAAGAGAATTTAATAGTGTAATAAAAATTATATTAAAATATCCTTTAACATTGATTCGTCTATTTGAAGAAGTAAATTAATAAGTTTTTTTACAAACGACATTCACGATGTATCCCTTTATCATTTCTGAGGCTGAGTGTTCAGAGGCTGGAAGATCTCAGTGTTTAATCAAGCAGTTTAAAAAGAACAGATGACTATGAGAAAAAACACATTTATGTATAAGAAGTAATTTCTGGCTTATCAAAGGGTGATAGTAAATTGTAGTGAGAAAAATGATATTCTACGAAATAACATGTTTATTATGGAAGCAATGTTTTAATGATGACTCTTCGTGGCTGCCAGAAAAGCCAACACTTCAGGATATGTAATATCTCACCGTTTTTGGTTTTTTTTGAATGAATCACACTTATAATTCTCTTTGGAAATTTACTTTGATATTCAGAATTCTAAAATGACATACATATATAAATGGATCATGCAAGGAAATATGGCACATGTCATTTTGTCATTTATTTACAACTGGAAGTAGAAAATCTATATTACTAAAATCTTTTATTTCTCTGTTTGTCCGGCGCAATTGTTAATTACTAATTTCCATTGCTGAGAAAGTCAGATTATAAAATTTTCTTTTTTTTTAATTTGTTTTCGTCTAGCATGGGATTGGAACCGAGGACCTTCGTCCTCGCAGTCAGGAACGCTACTTCAGGTCGCCCAATATCCAATCCAACTTTTATTCTAGTTGCTCGCGCGCTATCAAATAATGAGTTCATTCAAAAAGGAATAAAATATCATTTTTTGCCATAACCGCTTGGAATCGATTCTTCTTGGATTATCTCATACTTACCAGGGGGAGACAGGGGGCAATCTAGTATTTTTAAAAATCTTTTTTCCATAATTATTCTCTTCTTTTAGCTTAATTTCAATAATTAATGAACTGCGCTGTAAAATGTATGAATTTAGGGGATATTTTATTTTTTTCTTAACTTCTGCTCAAATTTATAATTGTATATTAATCGTCTTCACTATGTATAAACATGTGTATATCCTATCTTTTCCTACTTATCCCTATCTCATATTTCTACCTTTTCCTCTGTAGGCATAAGATAGAAATATGAGATAGGGTTGAAATTTGAGACATAAAGATTTGCCTTTCAAATGTTATCAACATTTATCGGATAATTCTGAAACTATGCATTTCGTTATTGCCGAGGTTAAGTGATAACTTTTGACAGGGACTGATTCATTGTTGATTTTAGTTCCTATAGCATCTTGTAGAGCACCTAAAGCTTCATGTAAAGTATGTTTGATTTGTCAATTACGTCACATTAAAAAAAAAAAAAAAAAGAGAAAGTTTTCGAATGAATTGCATGAATATATGAATTTATATCTTCACTTTTAATGTATCTTTCTAACTCAACTTCAAATGAAAAGTTGACTGAAGACGTAGTTAATAGAATACTACCAAGTGCTGTTTATAATCTGCTTGATTTGATTAAAGCATCAATTTTGGAGAAATGGTTCGAACAATTCTGTAATTTTGCTGCGCCAACAAAGAATTACATGCTTTGTGATTTTAGATTGTCACTTAGTCATTGTCTGATGATATTATGAGAAAACTAAAGATGTATTTAGAGAAAACGTTTTATTTCAAGGTGTGAGATATAATGATTGAACACAACTACATTTATATTAATTAATTAAAAACATATTTATATATGTAATTATATTTAAATTTATAGACATATTTACATACTCAATTATATAATTGAGTAAATAAGTTCTCCATTTGATGACTTTCTTGTCATTAATTTAAAATCCTCTCATTTTTAACAATTT
>JAFIDM010120972.1:0-41430 GCA_023159025.1 Thereuonema tuberculata | reverse complement strand
AAATTGTTAAAAATGAGAGGATTTTAAATTAATGACAAGAAAGTCATCAAATGGAGAACTTATTTACTCAATTATATAATTGAGTATGTAAATATGTCTATAAATTTAAATATAATTACATATATAAATATGTTTTTAATTAATTAATATAAATGTAGTTGTGTTCAATCATTATATCTTACACCTTGAAATAAAACGTTTTCTCTAAATACATCTTTAGTTTTCTCATAATATCATCAGACATTGACTAACTGACAATCCAAAATCACAAAGCATGTAATTCTTTGTTGGCGCAGCAAAATTACAGAATTGTTCGAACCATTTCTCCAAAATTGATGCTTTAATCAAATCAAGCAGATTATAAACAGCACTTGATAGTATTCTATTAACTACGTCTTCAGTCAACTTTTCATTTGAAGTTGAGTTAGAAAGATACATTAAAAGTGAAAATATAAATTCATATATTCATGCAATTCATTCGAAAACTTTCTCTTTTTTTTTTTTTTTTTAATGTGACGTAATTGACAAATCAAACATACTTTACATGAAGCTTTAGGTGCTCTACAAGATGCTATAGGAACTAAAATCAACAATGAATCAGTCCCTGTCAAAAGTTATCACTTAACCTCGGCAATAATGAAATGCATAGTTTTAGAATTATCCGATAAATGTTGATAACATTTGAAAGGCAAATCTTTATGTCTCAAATTTCAACCCTATCTCATATTCCTATCTTATGCCTACAGAGGAAAAGGTAGAAATATGAGATAGGGATAAGTAGGAAAAGATAGGATATACATATGTTGCTGTCATACATAGTGAAGACGATTAATATACAATTATAAATTTGAGTAGAAGTTAAGAAAAAAATAAAATATCCCCAATATTCATACATTAACGCAGTTCATTAATTATTGAAATTAAGCTAAAAGAACAGAATAATAATTATGGAAAAACGATTTTAAAAAATACTAGACTACCCCTGTCTCCCCCTGGTAAGTATGATCATGATTATCCAACAAGAATCGATTCCAAGCGGTTATGGCAAAAAATGATATTTTATTCCTTTTTTGAATGAACTCATTATTTTATAGCGCGCGAACAAATAGAATAAAAGTTGGATTGGATATTGGGGGACCAGCAGTAGTCCAATGGTTAACCTTCCTGACTGCGAGGACGAAGGTCCTCAGTTCGACTCCCATAAAAAATTAAAAAAATTAAAAAAAAAAATTATAATCTGACTTTCTCAGCAAGGGAAACTAATAATTAACAATTGCGCCCGACAGACAGAGAAATAAAAGATGTTAGTAATATAGATTTTCTACTTCCAGTTGTAAATAAATGACAAAATGACATGTACCATATTTCCTTGCTTGATCCATTTATATTTTAGAATTCTGAATATCAAAGTACATTTCAAAAAGAATTGTAAGTGTGATTCATTAAAAAAAAACCAGGAACGGAGAAAAATTACATATCCTGAAATGTTCTGGCAGCCACGAAGAGTCATCATTAAAACATTGCTTCCATAGTAAACATGTTATTTCGTAGAATATCATTTTTCTCACTACAATTTACTATCACCCTTTGATAAGCCAGAAATTGTTTCTTTTACATAAATGTGTTTTTTCTCATAGTCATCTGTTCTTCTTCAACTGCTTAATTAAACACTGAGATCTTCCAGCCTCTGAACACTCAGACTCAGAAAGGATAAAGGGATACATCGTGAATGTCGTTTGTAAATAAACTTATTAATCTATTTCTTCAAATAGACGAATCAATGTTAAAGGATATGTTAATATGACTTTTATTACTCTATTAAATTCTCTTCTTGGATATATAACTCCTCCTTGAACCTATGAAAGTAATAAAATTGAATCATTGATTGTACAAATATGACTAAGTCGAATAAGTTCTTTGAAGTCCATGATTTGTTGTAAATGACATCGTATACGACCAGTCAAAGCAATGAAAATGCTGTCATAAACCACAACCAACAACTAAAAGATCAATAGGTGGAGTACATTTTTTTCTTTTACTTTACTGACAAGCTATCTATATATTTTTATTGACTTAAAACCGGATCTAATCAGGCTTATTTTTCACTCCTCGTATGCTTTGTATGATTCAAGTGTTGTCTTATTCAGAACCAAAGGTTTTAAACAAAGGTAGAATTCCCGAAGTAAAAACAAAAAAAACACAAAAGGTAATGGCAATTTGCAAGAAAAAAAACCAAAAGCCAATCGAGATTTACCTCATTACTCGATTCCTATTAGCTTTATTCCTATAACATCAGAATGGAATAAAGTTTTATAAGTGAATTGAATATTTCTTCATCATAAAAAAAATCTAACATTCCTGGTTATGCGTGATGTTATTTGTAAATAGTTTATTTCTCTTTGGATTTAAATTTGTAAAGTGGTCTGGGTTACAACGGGGTAAAGGTTTGTCTACAAATGACATCAGTATATTACCAAATACTTATTCCTAAAATTCAATTAGAAGAGCGGAGAAACTATAAGCACGAGGAATCTACATATGCTATATCAAGTAAATGTGTAGCGAATTTGAAGTACTACCGTTTATTGCTAAATGAAAAAGAAATTGTTAGAAACAAAGTATATTCTTTGCCAATTTTATATTCGTACTGTTAAAAACGAGCGAGTGTGTAAGTATTTTTATCTATCTCTTTAATAGCAGGAAATAAAGAAGCTCATATTCATTTCCCCTACAGAAAGTAAAACATATCGTATACTAAAATGGTTTATTGATAAAATTATTTATAGCTTTCCCAGAATATGCATATTTCCTTGGTAAACCAAAGCACCAAAACCTACATGCAATTCCATCCATGTGGCAATTTTTTTTTTCACGTGCTAATATCAATATTATTCAGTTTTAATGGAAAGAAACAGAATTTACTGAATAATTCAGATAATTTAGTCTGAGAGTTATGCAGAAAGAAGATGCATGAAAATGGTAATTCTAAGTTTGTGCAAAACCCTACTAGGAGAATAGTTTATGCAAAAAGCACCTGGCAAATATAATTTTATACCAAAATCGCGAGACACCGCATGTTTAACTAATTTAACATCGACCTAATCCCCTCCAACCAAAAAACCGATACCTCAGTTAGATCCCTGAAAGCACGTGGCCCTAGGCAAAAGCCGAAGTTGTCTATGGCTACCTTTGATGGACGGTTAATCTAGCATTTACTAGGTGCGTCCATTTAGTTCCAATAGCGGTCAGTAGATGGAAGCACGTCTCAAGTAGATGTAGCAGTAGCAGTGTAATTCTTAGATTAAACCCATGTGATTCTTAGATTCTTCCGATCTGCAAGAAATAAATTTGACCAAATTTCATCAATATCGATTCAGTGAGACTCTTTTTCATGAATATGACAGTAATTTCTTCATAACGCTTTTTAAAAAGAAAACATAAAAAACAATTTTAGCATTAAATGCATCTTAATTCTATCAGATTAATTCACAGAAATATCTGAAATTTATTGCATTAAGTAATAGAAATTATAACTATATACTTCATTCCTAACATCGAAATAAATCTTATTAAAAAATAATATAGAGAGATAATTAAAAGTGTAAGTGTACTTTTAGTAAATATATTTACACAGTAAAAAAAAAATGTGCAAGGAGCCAAATTTTATATTTTCTTTTATCAAAGAAAAAAAATACATTTTTAATATGAAAGAAAACATTTAAAATAAAAACAAAACCTTATAGTAAAATTTCTTCAAACATTTTTGATTGATGTATTTTCATTTATATTTTTATTCAAATTTGAATAAAAAGAAAAGTTATGTTAGACTTACGTAGTCTGAAATCATAATCACTTTATAAAAATAATACGAAAAAAAAATACCGATTTCTAACATAGATTAGATCTTACCATAGATTAACGTTGCTAGTCATTGAAGAGATTAACGGATTATCTCTATTGATATTTAATCAGCTTTCTTCGATGTTTAAAGAACTTGAACATGAAAAGTTATTTTTTTATTTAGTATAATCACGTGTCCCGTTAATCTAATTTGATCATCAAGTGTTTCATCTGTAACAGAATAACAAATGGATTGGCTTACAATTGATCATTCAAATGAGGTCGAAGGAAATCCAACAATAAAAGGAAGAAAAAATACATGCTTTCCATCTGAAGACGATAACTCCACATCGTTTCCTGTAAAATCTAACACTATCGTTACAAAGAAAAATAAAAAGATCCACACTTTAAATTTAAAGTATCGGTATGTAGACGCTCAAAAATCAGAAAATTAACTTAGTTATCTATTTATTTGAGTTTATCATTTTATTCATTCAGGAGTCATCATCAGGGTAATCCAAACCGATGACATCCATTAAGCCTGAAACATTATAATAGAAGCTATTTGTAGTTTCTGTAGTCTGCTTTATTATTTTATTGCATCTTTAATTTTTGTAAGAAAATAAAAAAAACAAAAACAAAAAACATTAAACTGTTTCAAACACACATTTTTACAAAGGTTGAATTTTTGAAATTTTTCTATTCCGTTCCTCCTAAATATTCATTAAAAATTACTAAACATAAATTACTTTTTCTAATTAATTATTATTTCACTTTAAAGAAGTCAGTTCTTTGAAGAAATAATTGAATCATTAAAAGAGATAAAGTAATAATTTAAATAAATTTGTTTTTTTTTTTTTTCTTTTTTTCAATTTCTTCATTGGGCCTTTATGTAGTCTTCCTTAATTGAAAGAAAATATATAATATTTTCCATCTGAGATTTGAAAAAGATTTTCTCTCAAATAGTAATTTTGTCTGTTAGACATTAACGTTTTTAGTCTTTTTCCTTTATTTTATTCTTTAAGATAAATTTTTCATCGACTATCTTAATTGGAATCTGTATATATTTATAAAAGAAAAGTTGATTTTTTTCTGGTTCTGTCTCCTCCGAAACCATAAGACACGGAAATACAAATAAAATGTCAGATGTTAGATATAGTATTGAGGATGCTCACATTTTCATTTTTATCTACGTGAGTCAACCGGACGTCCCGGAACGTCTTGTAGATATCCCGGGTCTCCGAGACGGTCTCCGAGATGCTCATATTTTCATTTTTATCTAAGTGGGTCAACTGGAAGTCACGTGACTTACGATCACACATGATGACTTTAAATAAAATGATCGTTTGTACTGTGTACCGAAGTACAATCTTAATATCCGAAAGTCCGTGTTCAAGGGAACTCTAGAATTGCCATCAACGCGAACCCCTAGAAATTCAAGGGAACAGATATTCAGGTGGTTTCCCGTTGCCTTCCTCATGAAGTCATTATTGAATAACTCCAGATTCGAAGAGAAAGATGAAGATGCAAACAAACACATGCCATGCATATACTTTTAACTTAATATAATTATTTTAAATCTAAATACTTAGGCCTTAATATGGATTATAGTGATTCTTTCTTTTAATTCAAAATTAGATACAAGTTAAATTTATCACGATTTAACTGATGATAATGTTATAGATTTAATAAGGGCTTACATTTTCTGAAATAAAAATCTGCAATTTAACTTCACTATACTAATTTATTTATTAAATATATTAATAATTTATTTATGAAACCAGCTGGAAAATAGTGTTAAATTTAACAGCTGGTTTATTTCAACTTTTAAATTGAAAATCCAGTGATTTTGTCCAACAACTTTATTTCACAAATTTAATAAAAATATGAAGTTGAATATAATTTCTATGTATTTCTTTTTATTTTTATATTCCAATTAATTTATTTTTATATTCTAATAATCCATTCTAACAGCAGTCAAATCTTTCAAAACATTACTCTGCATCCCGAGATATTTAGGTAATAAATTCCTCATACATTTTTTTTTATTGTTGATGTTTGTAAACATAGTTTAAGATGTTTACCGTTACTTCTCCCATAGTACGTTCTTGCTTTTTTTGTTATTTTTCTTTTTCCTTCATTGAGAATGAAGCGTGAAAATAAAACTCTCAGTCAACTGTAGCATCGAACAGCTTTCCTCCCATTCATTCATTCCAATTTTTTTTTCGTCCGTTTTTATTCTCTTTTCCTTTCATCAACCTTTTGAAAGCGACCTCCTTTGATATCAATGGACTCGCCGTAGTCGGAAGAAGGAAACTTCTCGGAGCGGAGGAGGTTGACACTGAACGTGGTTCAAAACACGACTTAATTAAACAAAATCGCTGTTTTGCATTGCAATTAAATTTATGGAAAAATAGTTTTAGTTTATTTTAATTACTGTACCATCATTATTAGTTCACGTTAGGAATTCACTGAGAATAATTATTCCAATATCGTAAACTTTTATTACCGTTAAATAAAACCAGATTCTATAAAGACAGAATCTGAATAATTTCTTCCTCATACAAGTTTTGCTATGAGAAAATTTTTAAATATAAAAATTACGGCAAGACTTATTCTACAGATAACTTAATTCCATGACTTTTGGCAGATATAACAAAGTTCCCGTTTTAATACTATTATTGAAATAATTATTTTACTCATTTTAAAATAAACTTAGCACTGAATTCCTATTTCGTCTCGATTGCCAGGTCTGATGTCTTCCGCTTTTTCTCTTTTTAAGGGGCGGAAATTGTAGATACTTTGTATAACAAAACATTATCCCGGTATACAGTAAGAATTAATATACCTCTTATATCAGGGACGTACATAAGATTTTATTTTGGGCTGCGGGGCAACTTAGGGAACTGACCAACAACAACCAAAAAAAAAAAAAAATCGTTGTTTTCAAAATTTTGGCGAGGAGGCGACTGTCGACTTGATATCAACCCAAACCTAACGAAACAAAATAGGACTATATATTTTGCGATTTGGAGGAGGGCGGGGGACCAAGGTTCCTTATCCCTAACCCAAGAACGTCGTATTCTACATTACATCTCACGGAAAGAAAAGTACCACAGAAGAAACAGATAAACAATGACACCAGCTACTGGATCAAAGTCAGGATCAAGCTTGTGGAAGCCATAGTTTTTTACCATTCGAACCGCTGTATTCCAAATAGACAGCCTTTAAATTTTTGTTTCTAATTTTCTTAACTTTTATTTTATCCCATAAATCAAGCGTTAAGATATCAATTTAATATGCATTTACTAAGATCTGTCTGTTTATCGGTCCGTGAAAAATCGGTCCATTTGATGTTGGTTGGAAAATTGAAGTTTTTTTTTTTTTTTTCTGTGATGCACGTTGCGAACTTCCATGTAGCACCAGCAGAGATATTACTCTGGTTTTATTCATGTAGAAGTGAAAGTTTTGATAATTTTATATTTCGTCAAGCCGAAGTTGGGTTATATTTTCTAAATTGCAAATCTTATTCTGTTTCTTAACAGGATGTTCTTCCTAAAGAGATAGCCATCAATTCGAAGAAAGTTATTAAGAGCAGAGAAGGCGGAAATTGTGTCGTTATCTATCCAGTTCTTAGATTTCACAGTCATCATCATAAATGCGATAACGTTTATAATATTTATATTCGTTGGTTCAAAGATAATTCATAACGGATATGCTTTTATAACTGATATCTTTATTTGAATTAAATCCATGGTGATCATTGAGAAAGATTACTTGGGAGCTGACAGCAAATTAGACTGAAAAATGCAACGTCACACAATTTATCCCTACAATATATTTCAGTAGAAAAATTGTATTACGAAGCGTAATAAAATTTATTACACTTAAATATTTGTTAAATTGCAAACGACGGTCTTTTCTTTGAAGTTTTTGGCCATCTTCCAATTACTTTTAGTAGATATCCGTGTTGTGAGTTTCCATCGTTCTATATAGATTCTATTCATAAACAAACTTAGTTTAATACAATTGTTATTTCGATCAACGATTACAAGTTTGTTAAATTTAAATTAAATAAGTAAAAAAACAAAAAACAAAAGTAGAGGATTCACAGCCTAGAACTTTATATAGCCTACTATTACACGAAAATCCTGATTTTCGATGTACTACAAAACTAATCCAAATTTATTAAAATAAAGAAGGAATATTAAAGAATGATTAATATCTTCTGTCTTTGAACGAAATTGTGACTGAACATCTGTTTTCTTTTAGCAGGATGAAGCACCAGATATGTAAGTGGTAAGAAACACCAAATATATTCACATATTTGGATAGACTGGATTCCGGAAAGGGATCGGTATGATTATTAAGTTCTCCCAACCTTAAGTTTTGTTGATTCGCTGTCTGGACTGTTTTACTTAAAAAAAAGGGTCCTATACTATTTTAAATGTAAAGGAAACATTCGTACTATTAGGGCGCTCTGTAACGTTAGCTCATTTGTGATAAATTTTAGTCATTACATCAAAATCTGCATGTAATGAATATTCATTATTTGGTCAAAGAATTCGATACATCAAAAGAAAATGGACTTATTCTATGTGTTACAGCTATGACACACAAAAACTAGTAAAACAATGTAGGGAAAGCTATTAGTAAACCAATCACAATGCTTCGCAACATCTTCTGATAAGAAATTGTAATTGATATTGCTTTAATTTCCTTATTATTATAAATGAAATTGTTGCGCATGCAAAAGGCGCAATTGTTGCGATTATTGTGATTGTTGTGCTTAATGATAATTTAATGAGATTTTGATACTTGTCAACAGAACAGACAAAACGGGAATATTAGTCTGCTAATCTTAATCAGAAGACTAAAAGCATGCAACTATAAAAACGTTACTGAATAGTTGCAGAAAGTTTAAATACTTTGTTGTCAGATACGATCTTTAAGGCACAAAACCTAACAAACTCTCCGAGTTATGCTCGTATGGCATCGAGCAAGAACTTTCCCAGGGTAACGAGATCGTTCCAGCGGCTTTCATCAAATATGTCTCTACAGTCCCTAAGTAATGACTCTTCGAAACTACAGAAAAAGGAAAACTAATCTGCTACAATTTTTGATTGCTATAGTAGACAGGTCATGGAGCCACTTTGCCAAATGTTACGGGTTGATACAACAGAATTGAGTGTGGAGGAATAAAACTTAGTCTCTGGAAGGATGAATCACGTTACAGACAATTGGAAGAAAAAGAGTGAATCAAATTCACGAGAAGAACGTTACATAGCAGAGAATGTAACGTCATCAATGCATGTAATGTATGTGTGTCATGTTTCTCTATTTAGAATTAAGTCCCCTATTTGTTGCAACAGGATACTAAACTTCTCGACAATTACGTAACTCAACTTTGTGGCAACACTTCGAATAGGACTTTTTCCGTCAACACAACAGTAGTCTTAAGCAAAAAGTGTACAGATATGATTTGATGAGATGAGTATTCAGGAATGTGATTGGTCAATATGATATCTTGACATAAATCCCATAAGCACTTGTAGGATGAATTGGAAAGACAACTGCGATCCAGTCAAGTCCTCTAATAGTAATTGAATCTTATGGAAGAATTTTTGCTGCAAATTTTTGCTGCAGCGGTTCAACATCTCCAGAAAACTGAAAGCTGTGACATCAACAAAGGAACTTGAATAACGGCAGTATTCACCCAGAAGTTCTTGAAATAAAAGGTTTTTTGATACTTTCACCCAAGTACTGTACAGTACGCATGTATGTTGGGAATCCCAAGACACCCAAATTATTTGTATTAATATTTTTGAGTAAGTTTTGAAACTTAAATTTTGAAAAATCTTGAAAATATTATTCTAATTTGCAATGCAAATTTTAGAATATTTGAAACCTAGATTTATCTAAACAACCAAGAAATAGATGACATATTTTGAAATATATTATTAAATATATTTTTGCTTCATTTGTGTTACTAAATTGGATCAAAATTACTAATTGTTCTGAAAAACTTTAAAAAAATTGATTACTGGCTCTGTAGTTTCTTTATAATACTTAAGAAAGAAAGAGAAACGTCTTTGCTAGCTCCGGGCTTTGAATGTAGATTCAGGAATATCAAAACTCTTAGCAAGTCAGGTACATTGGTAATTCGTTGTTAGAGATTGGTCAACAATTAATAAAGTCATCAAAGTCGAGATAGATACATAGAAACACTAGGTCATTGCTTAAGATTTATTTACTTATTTAGGATAAGGTTGGCATCACTGGGCCAGTCAGGATGGACCACTTTGATATTTTCTATATGCCTGACTGCTTCGGTCATCTAGTGACCCTGGGTATGTTGTAGCAACTGTCAGGATCCTTAGAATGTCATGAAAGGTCGGGAACAAACGCTATGACCATACGACCGCTTTTATTGATATTATTTAGTTATTTTTGTTATTTATCATTTATTGTTTTTATTTAGTTATTATAATAAGGCGAGAATTTGATATTTAATTTGAGATTTTTCATTAAAAAATCATTACATCACATTAATAATATTTAACCTACAAATATAATTAAATTTAAATCATTTTACGAACCTTCACTTTATTGTTTATATTGAAGAATAAGTAATTAAACTGTGTTTTATTTATTAATTGTTGGACCAGTTCTTTCGATGCAAAGATTAGTATAAAAAAGTTATTTACAAGATGCCATTATTAAACTATAGAATCTCACAAGAACGTCTATTACATTTATATATATATAAAAAAAATTAATTGTTTTCATTTGTTTCAATTTTTGGTTTTTTATGAGCTTCAAAATTTAAATGAAAAAATACCTAATTCGGTTAATAATTCAGTTAACATTCTATTTTCACTAATAAGATGCAGTTTGTTTTAAGCATTAGTGTTCAAAATAAAAAAAAAATAGATAACTTATAAAAATCAAATTTTATGCAAGAAAATTTAGAGGAAGAAGAAAAATTGTATTCTAAAAACGAAAATTTTCAATAATTAAGTCAGATATTTTTCTTATAAAATGAGGTTTTATAAATTCACTTTTATATCATATTTGTTAATTAGGAGTTAATTACCTTTGTTGATGCTAATTACCTAATCTTTGTTGATGCTCCGGAGTTCTTTAATTTTATGTTGGTACGACTGAAATATTTTAGCCTAAGTTAATGTAGAAAAGCGAAACTGAAATGGTTTTAATAATTACTTCAGCTTAACGAGTTTTAACTGTGATTCTTCACTTGAGTCCTAGCAGTTGTTTTGGTTCTATAGAATTTAAATTTTTTAAATAAGCGATAGTAGAAATTAAAAGAAAAATACTTGCATTGTCAATAGTTATTTAACCAGTGATTCTAAATTATGTAGATGTTTTTTACGATGAAAGAGCAGTCTTTCAGATTCCAGCCTTTTGCCCAAGTCTATCTTAAACAGCTCCTCTCGATATATTGCACTTCAAAAATCAAAAGTTCTCATGAAGTGATGCATAATATAATTAGTATACAGGGTGAATGGTAAGTCGACGTATTCCTCCCAGGGCGTAATAGTAGAGCTCTTTTGCAATTGATTTTACCATTATCCATTTTGCAAAACTCAATAGTTTTGAGTTATGTTAATATTTGTGTTTTTTTATAAATATTTCCCAAGTTGTATAATAGCAAAAGTAAAAAATAAAAAGAACAAACCATTTTTAATATTTCCGTTTCCCTTCATAGTTTGCACAGTAATACAGTTAATGTAGCAAACAGTATGTTAAAAACGTCAATATGATAAAAATACAAGAGCTAAAACCTATACTTGTTGTAAAAACCTTCAATGCAATTTTACGAGTACATTCAAGTGGATTTATTTCTGAAATTTGATACTACCTCGTACAGTAAACGTCCAAAAGACCTTAAAAACTTCCCTGTTTATTACCTTCTGAATGAAGTATAAAGGTTTAAGAAATTTGATTCTTTTTTTTTATTTCTGCTATTAGGGAGTACATTTCTACAAACCACAAAATTAACATACTTCAAAAACTGGTGAGTTTTAAAACATGGATATCATGGCTAAATCTATTATAAATAAGCTCTATTATCACGCCCTTCAAGGAATGCGTCGACTAGTCACCGTGTATATAATAGCAGAAACACCTAATATTATTAGCGAATATTCAGGAACTCTGTTTCCCTTTGTCCAGCATATTCCAAATTGAAGTAACTGTTCAACAAAGATACAAAAATCGTTTTCAATAAAGCGTAAAATAAAAAAAAAACAATGAGTTGGTAATACAAATAAAATAATCACAAATAATCCAATAAATTAATATACATTCTTCTTTATTGTAAACGTCCTTTTTATCTTTGTTAAACATTCATTTCAGTTTGGAATATTCTCGATAAAGGGAAACTGTTAGAGATCCCGAAAATTCGCTAATAATATGAGGTGCTTGTGTTATTTATATACTATTTAAGTATTATGAGCTTACGGTGTTACAATTAGTCTTATATTGCAATCATTTGTTTAATTATTGTAACATCATAAAATTTTCATCATAAAATTCTCCTTAACCTCCTTTAAAGAACAATAATTAACCTAATTTCGTCTTTTATTAACTGACAAAAGTAATTAACGAATATTGTTCACAATTAGACGCTTACTCGATAGTGAAGCTGTGATAACACTCTTGAAAGTGTAGTTTGTCTGTATTTTACGTAAACATTGGTTTGAAACAAAGATGAGGATAAAAAAAGTTAAACACATGCCGACCGTATGTCATTGTATCTCTATATAAAAATTATTTCTCTTGTAAGGTCAAGAGAAATCGAAACAAAACATATGACGGCTAACTTAATACTGGAAAAATTTTACAAATTTTTCAAATATTCATTGGTAAACTTAGTAAACAAATTTCAATGTTAAATAATAATGGCTGAGACCAAATTGTGCACCAAGTTACATTCTGGTACAATTTGGTCTCAGCCATTGTTGTTTATTAATAATTCAATGCGCAGATTGAATTTTTTTATGCCTAAAATGGGAAACATTGAGTCCGGCGGATTGTCGGCACATGAAGTTTCTCACTAATTTTTCATTAGTGAGTTTTTTATTGTTAATTTTTTCTTTTGAGGCACCATTGCGCTTCCGACGATTATTCATGTTACATATTTAGAAAAATAAAAGTCTTATCACATTAATATTATTTAACCTACAGATACAACTGTACTTGGAACACTTTAAGCAAAATACATCATAAGAAAGTGAAATTGGAATATAAATATGAGTATAACGATACCAATGTATAGACTATACATTTGTCAAGAACTTTCTTGCATCTCAATATACCAAATTATTGTTAACAGTTTTTCTCAATTTTTTTTTTTTTTTTAGCTTGAAAATTGAAAGCAAACTAGCTAATTCACAACAAAAGAGGATCATAAGTACTTTTGAGGTGATCTTAATTCCCATTCGTATTGTAAAGCCACTCAAACAAAGATACAAACATTTCACTGTTGAATTACAATCAGTTGTAACTACACGAAATGCAAAATGAATTCCTATGAAAGTGGTACTGGCTTAAAGCAACAGCTGTGAAAATAAACATTTGTAACTTTGTCACACATTTTTACTCTAGGAAAGTACTAAGCTTAAGGTATAATTATCTCTTCTTAAATCTTTTTTCTTGGCCAGCGAAGAAACCTACATAAACTACCATCTCGATGGTCTAATTTGAATGAGGTTTCGTAGTTGAGTCATCAATTTTTGGCTGTTTCGAAGGCCGGGTTGGACTAATTTCTTGTTGTCCCTCTGCTGTTACCACATTCAGAGACTTCGCAGTGGCGATTCTTTATTACTTCTGAACTGGCCTCTCCCCTGTAGGCGTGGGTCGAGGCTAAATCATTAAGGTGAGGGTGTTCACCACACAAAATATTCTCGATACAAATTATAGTCGCAAGAATTTACCTCTTTTTGCAAAGAAGAAACGCCTAATTTTTGTGAAAAAAAATAGAATCCAACATAATAAACTACCTAAGCCAAACCCTGTACAACTTTTTCAGGTTAAATATTTCTAAAGTTATTGTATTTTTTTAAAAAAAAAAGCAAGGTTACTAAATGTTTGAATTTAATAAGTTTTCTTTCGTTTCTGACTTTAAATTTTTATTCTGACCTTAGGACAGTTTTTTTGTTGTTTTTTTTTTTTCGTTCTAAACAGCAAATACTTTTCGTTACCTTAAAAGCAACGTGATTTAAATAAAAATCGTTATGCACATTGCGCTGTAAGTTGTTATCTAGTGCAGTCATAAATGTAAACCTTTTTTACTGCACAAATGCCACCTAGAAACTAGATATGAATAAAAAGATTTTAAAGAGTAAGGATTTGTTGTCATCAAAACTATGCAGTCAATCAGGTCTCCTGATGAAGAATGGAAAAGAAAACATAAAAATGCAAAAATTTTAAGGAATGTTTCAAAGAAAGAAAATCAACTGAATAAATTACAAAAAATTAACAAAGGGCAGAAAGAAACGATGTTGTAATTGTGAGTGCTTTATCTAGTATTCTATTACTTTATTCTGATAAATTATACTTTTTTAATTATGTAGAAGAGAATGTATAAGCATCAATATATCTTTGCATTTGTAACTTTATATATTTACAGAATCATTAAAAATAAAAAGTCATTATTTGATATATATTCTTATATCATTTTTTTTCTTTTTTTATTTCCAGGCAAAGAATTAAATATTGTATTAATATTATTACAGAGAAAACATTCATTTACAATAAAGAAAATAAATTAACATGCAGTAAATAAATTTGCTAAAAAATTAATTCTAGATTCCCGAGATGATAGCTCAGGGTGCGAAAACCTTTGTTTACTTACGTGCGTTTTTAATTTTTTCACAAGTTCATTTACGTTATTTATTTACAAAGAAATAGCTTAAAGGTTATGTAGATTTGGAGAAAAAAGAAACTACATAAATTTGAAATTATTAACGTATAAATCTAAAATCTAACTTGGATGACAAATTATTTACCATCAAAATATTTCAATGGAAAGTTATGAAAGATTTACTCAGGAATTAACTCAGGACTTAGGTTAAATAAAATTCAACTGATTTTCAAAATTAAATAAGCATTGCTTATTTAAGCTATAATTATAATTAGTAACAGTATAAATATATGCCAATATTTTTTAGAACTGTTTAAAGTATTATTATATTTACTATATTCACTATTTGTGTAACTCTTACATCAACTTATGCTTTAGTAAAAATGTGGTTTTCCTATTAACATTTCACCATAGACAAATCTTTAGTTCTGGTTTGACGTTTCAAACTGAAATGATCTCAAAGATTTATGTCAGAGTGCACCAAACTTCAATTAACTTTGATGGCTGCATTGTGGACGTAGCTAAAATTAGTGGGGGGTGCTGTTCCAGAAAAATTTTAGCCTTTGTTTTAAAATTGTGAGAAAGGAAATAAACATTTATAAAAAGAAATTTATCAAGTTTATAAATAAATTTTCTTTTTATGCATGTTTGTTTTCTTTAACACAATTTAAAGCAAAGGCTAAAATTTTTCTGCAGCAGCACCCCCCCACTAATTTTAGCTACGTCCACAATGTTGCCGTCAAAATTAATTGAAGTTTGGTGCACTTGGGCATTAGACTTTCTTCTTTCTAATGAAGTCTTCAATATTGACAGTACAAATAGAATTCGAGAATTCAAATTAGATTCTATTTTAGATGCTATTAAGTTGTTGTTTAGATGCTTTGAAGTCATTTTAGCTTCTCTTCTCTATTATGTGATCTTTTTGATAGAGTTTTGTACGATTTCATATTCATATAAGTAAAATAATATACATTAATATACAAGACAAGTCCCGCATCATAGGAGATATCATTTGTTTGTCAACAACAATTAAAACAAAATTATGATATCGCCTATGATGCGGGACTTGTCGGACTTAATTTTGTTTTAATTGTTGTTTTAATTGTTGTTGACAAACAAATGATATCTCCTGGGTTGCGGAACTTGTCGGACATCCTATATTTTGAGACGTTCATACATATGTTACAATTGTCAGTGATTTCCTGATAACCAGAAATTCCTCGAATGGAACTGATTATATGAGGTAAAATAAAAGGAACCCAATTGTTAATATTGAGTACAATCTTTTTAGTTTTAGTCTTCTGATAAGATCAGCAGACTAATATTCCCATTTTGTCTGTCCTGTGGACAAGTATCATTAAAACCTCATTAAATTATCATTAAGCACAACAATCGCAACAATTGCGACTTTTGCATTCGTAACAACCACATTTACAATGATAAGGAAATTAAAGCAATATCAATTATATTTTCTTATCAGAAGACGTTGCGAAGCATTGTGATTGGTTTACTAATCGCTTTCCCTACCTTGTTTATATCTGAATTCCACCACTGAAATCTATCAGGTTAAAACAGTTAATAATTTTTTTGGTTTCTGTCAATATAATGTCCACACATTTTGTCAGCTGCAGAGTGATCGTCATCAAGAATTAAATTTTCTTATTCAGGAGGAAAGAGAAATTTAAAGCGAGTGATAATAACAAAATACTAATACACCATAGTAAAATATATGGGTATAAAAATAGGTATTAATGTTACTGGGTCTTCAATGGCGTTAACCAGAAATAACTGTTTGCTATCTCAACAGACATGGCGAAATGTGAGTTCCATATTCGGATTTGGAAGTGCCTTAACATCCTTACTTCTGTCGCAATAGATCTTCCACTTCCAGGTACGTATTAATTTTGCAACTGATACTCAGAATACTTTGTTTCAAAATCGCAAATTCAGAGGACACTGTTATTGGAAAGAATGGAAAGGAATCCAGAATAACATCTCGCTTATTTTCATTACATCGAATTATAACTGACTATATTTATTAGATATTGTCTGCACCCAAAAATGGTTCTTATATTTCTAGTGCAAGCAATTAATAAATCTATTCATATAAAAATAAGGTTCTGGGTATAATACTCCAATAAATAAATATATGAAGTATATAATCATTATGAACAAAAATACTCGAACTATAAATTCTTCATCATCACTACATTTCGCAGGAAAAATTCTTATCCTGCTTCTTCAGGCTTAGATACAGAAAACATAGAATATTATAACAAACAGAAAAACAGGCAAAGTTTTAAACAACATAAGTATGGTAAAGATTACAATGTTTACAATTAAAGATGGTCGTAGACGATAATTAATAAAGATTTCATGTACCTATAATTGTTAATGGATTTCAATTATTGTTAATGGATTAGAATAGACAACAATTATTGAAAGATTTCATGATTTTTACAATTTTCTTTACATTTTTCTAACAAAAATGGGCTAATTTCAATATCTTTTTGTTTATTGAAGCAATTAAAGCTTTTTGGAATCGACATCCTGAAGTTTCAGACTGGACACATCATTGTATAACTTTGGGACACAATTCAAACCCATTAGTAAGTGTGTTATATAAAGAACACGAGGTTTATGATTGAAGCCTGTGTCATTAATAGCTTTAATTGCTTCAAGAAACAAAAAGGTATTGAAATTAGCCTATTTTTGTTAGAAAAATTTAAAGAAAATTGTAAAAATCATGAAATCTTTCAATACTTGTTGTCTATTGTAATCCATTAACAATTATAGGTACATGAAATTTTTATTACTTATCATCTACGACCATCTTTAATTGTAAACATAGTAATCTGTACAATACTTATGTTGTTTAAAACTTTGCCTGTTTTTCTGTTTGTTATTAGTTCGAGTATTTTTATTCATAATAAGGTTTTGGGGCAGTAGATCTATAGAAATGAAAATATTACTCTTATTAAATCGTTTCTTTTTCTTTGCACTTTATTATACAAAACAATGAATATTTAATATGCAATTTAGAAATTATTTGCTAGAATAAATAATTTTTTATTTTATATTTTAAATTAGTTTTTTTTTTTTTTTTTTTTTTAAAGACGGTTAAAGCAAGTTGGGTGATCTTATAAGGAAGTTAAATGCTGAATTTTTTTTAGCTTTATAAAATTTTTAATTTCAATATAAAGAAACAAAATAAACTTAGCATTAATTCAGTATCTAAAAACACCTTTTGAGAATTTCTGTTACTTATTGTAGTATCAGTTTAGTTCCAGTTTTTAGGATATTCTAAAATATGGAAAGACATTCGTATGACGTCAGCAGAAGAGACAAAAAAACCTAAATAAAAACAGAGAAGAATAACTGGTCCTTCTGCTTGACTTTCAAATGTCTCCAGTAACAAAAACTTATCTCGTATTGGCATTACAAAAGAAAAAAACACAATGCTCATAAAAAATTATCTCATTTAATCCATGAATGATGGTTATTTATTAGACCGCGTTTGTATTAGCAGGAAATAGTTCTTTTGTCAATACGTGATTGGGATTTTAATTAAAGTTTTTTTATTCTGTGCTTGGACAGAAATGAAATTCAACGTTTGAACTAACATAAAATTAAGTAAGCAGTCGTAGTCATAAGCATGGTTTGACTTAATGTTATATTCAGTGATAAATTCTCCTTAATAATTATAAATCATTGGAGGAATTAATATATTGTTAGTCTCTTTGATTCAAGGGTGTTCCAATGTTACTGAATTCGTGAGGAAATTTTATAAAGATTTAAAATACTTCAATATTTAAAACAAAAGAACTTAAACAATAGTTAGGTCTCGTACATTAAGTTCTATTCTCCAATCTATTCTGACGATAATAAAACTTATAACTACAATTACTGTAATGGCATTACTGAAAAGAATCTATAATCAACAATTATAATTCCCAAAGTTTGTCTTTTCATCACAGTTCAGACTTTTTTTAGCGATCCATTTGGGAGCTATTGTGATAGCGACCAAAAATTGGCATCTATTGCGTTTGTCCTGTCCGTCCGTCCTTGTTTGTCCACCCCTAACAACTCCCGAACGGAAGGTCGGATTGACAGACAGATTTCACCATCATGTTCAGAGGCCCAAACACCTTAGAAATGGGGTATTTTCAGGGGCCAACGCCCCCTCCCTCCCAATATTCGAGATGTTTGGCATTGTTGTCTTTGTACCCTCTAAAAACTCCCCAACGAAAGGTCGGATTGACAAACGGATTTCACCATCGTGTTCAGAGGCCCAAACAATGTATGAATACGGCATTTTCAAGGCCCAACGCCCCCCTTCCCCACATGTTCGAGATATTTGGCATTGTTTTCATTGGATTTCCTCTTCTAATTTTTTTAACTCAATGTCCGCTTGGGGTTTTTTGTTTGTTTTTTTTATTTTCCTTACGTTAATGTATTTCCTTTTTTTATTACTATTTTTTTTTATTATTTTTTTTTTTTATTATTATTATGGGTCGCCCTTAAATTTATGCTTTTGCAGATCCCTTGTTTTCCCTAAGCTATTATGGATAAACTAATATTTTATCGCAAACTTGTCATAAATGAGCTTCTGTGTTTTGACTTCTGTCCCAAATTTCGTAAATAAGATCCAACGATTTAAATGCTGGAAAAAGTTTGATGCGTTATAAGGATGTTAAACACAGAAATCAGTCAACCATGGAGAAAACAATGAAAAAAAAATTTTCCCAATTGATTTCCACTATTGTAATTTTTCTAACTTATTAACCTCTAGACATTGTGGATGAAATAGTTGCCCTTGCTAAAGCTGTTATAGATTGCAAAACAAAGATCTTATTTTTGAACATATATAAGCTAAATTAAAGATAACTTAACGAAAACATACATTATATGATTCAATGGGACTATTAATAACTAAGAGATCAATAAATTACAGAATTTGACAGAAACAGTTCTATAAATTGGATATAACGAAAATTAATTGTAAAATAAAGAAATAGGTTGTATTACCTAAAATTGCCTCAATTACCTAAAAGGAGCGTCTTTTAGGAAATTTTTAGCAATGGAGAAAGAAATTTTAAATTTAAATTTAAGAAAGCAATTTAAAAATTCTTGTCTTAAGAAAAGATGCATTGAAATACAGTAACTGAGATATGTGAATTAAGGAGAAAACCATTGTCTTTTAGTAGTGAAATTAAAAATAACAGATTGAAAAGAAACTATGTTAGATAACAACTGAAATTTAAAATGGATTCCTAGGAATGAGAGGAGGCCAAGAAAACGTTTGCAAGACAGCTAAGTAAGTCATCTGCAAAGACTAGGAGTAAATTATAAACAATCTTTTACTCTGGAAAATGATCATATTGATAATAAACAATCTGAAGAGATAAATCAGAATCAGTTGGTCATTAGAAAATAGTAAAAAAAGAAAATATATTTATTAGAAATTCAAAATGAAGTGAAGATTTAGAAAAAAAAAGAATCATTTTTAGTGAGATTAGTAAATAAACAGATACAAAAAAGGTTATTAAAGACAGAAAGGTTTATAAAAATTAATCATCTAATGTATTAAACCGTGAATGTGTTTTTTTTTTTTTTTTTTTTTTTTTTTTTAATATTTTGTTTTTTACACTTTAAAATGTTATGATGTAAATATTCGTAATGCTGATAGATATAGCATGGTATTTCGTACATTTCATTACTTTTTTATCAAAAGATTAGACTTTACTAAGCACAGTCTTTATTATATAAGTATTTAAAACGTTATCATTATAATATAACTTACTTAGGAATAGCATTGATTTTGATTAGCCTGTAAAATAAACAATCGAAGTTATGCTAAGTTCTGAAGAAAAACAATTAAAAGTTCTGGGATGTTTGTTTTTCTTATTGATATATATAAATGAGACTTTTCTTTGCTAAGAAATATTGTTTCTTTCGTTTTAGAATGTTTTATTTAAGTTACTTTTACTTTTATTTACAACCCTCCTGGTGGATATGTTGGCAATGTTGTGATCTAATGTTTGTAGCGATCATTGATAGATATCGAAGAGAAGAAAACGCTAGGTTTTTAGAATGCAATTTTCTGTCGAAATAAGCATATTTGTCCATGTGTGGATCAAAATGTTATTTATTTTACAACTTAGCAGACTTAGTATCTTAAAGTGAAGTTCTTGTTGATTTGCGTACACATCGGACCAAAGATCAGAAGAGAAGTTTCCAAATTACGCTGGCATATTGATTAAAGCTACAATATGTAAAAAAAAAACTAGAATTAGCTTCATTGTAAATCCACTTTTCTTTTCTTATTTGATATTTGGATGTCTAATTTTTGTTTTCTTCACCTGTTGGAAGCCGCCAACGGATTTTCTTATTCCTTTCCAAATCTCTGTATCAGTGAACAATTGAGATTTTTTGTGTGTTTTGGTTGTCTGTTTTCATCAACTTCACATACGATCGACCGAGGGGACATTTGAAAGCTTACACGCCAACTACATCATCTTATCATCGATATTACATTATAAAAGAAAAACTGAATTTCTTTTCGAATAAATCTCAGATTCAAAGATTAATTCTGCAAATACGTTAGCAGTAGTTGAAAAATAGGAATCATTTGTAATGGGTTTTGTTCAAGTTTTTGGCTTTAATAACAAAAACTAATTGCTATACAAGTAGTTTTGCAATTCTTTTAGTCCTACCTTTATCTGTCTCAGTTGAATAACTTTGTGTCTTTTTATTTCTCCTTAAGCAAATTTACGTCAACAGATTAACTTCATTTTCACTTGACATCATTTTTTTTTCTCTCTCTTCTTTCACGTTCTTTCAGCTCCTTTCAATAAATATTCAACATTTGCTAGACAAAAGAACTATTGAAGTTTCCAGTCAAATAGGTTTTAAACGATTAGCTGAGGTAGTGGATATTCATGTCCTTGGAGAAGGTGTAACTCAGAATTACTTTAAATGCGATTTCCATCGTTCATTAAAGGAAAGGAAAAAAAAAAACATGAAAAAAACTGGAATGATTTTTAGCTTGATTTATTTATGTCATTTTTAAAAGCTGATCACGGGACAGAAGACTTGTTTTTTTTATATTTTATTTTTTTGTGTGTTACCTTTAAAGGAAAGACGAAATTAAAAGTTTTAAAAACTGATGAAATGAATTTAAAATTTATGTTTTGTCTATGGCGGTTTTCGAATATAAATGTACGCCTGTTGTGTTGGTTTTCTTTGATTATCCGTACATAAGAAACAGTTCAACTTCTGCCGATCTTATTTTCCTGAAACTTGGTATGTAACGAGACCGATGTTCAGAATCCAGTGTTTCCAATAATTCCTTAAGTTGGTGTGAAATCTTGGCTGTTTCGTACTTGTTTCATCCTTGTTAGGACTCACCACCGAGATGACCAGATCACTACGGATGACAACTCTGAAGATGTGGGAGATTATGGATTTCATCAGTGGTAAATCTGGCTGATGAATATTAATAAGTAAGAAACAGCTGTCCCAGATTCCTATTAATACCAATTCAAGACGTGATTGAAACCCAGTGTATTTTGAGTATATATCTTTATTAGTTTTCCTTTTTATGCGTTGAGCTTTCTTATTGTAACAGAATCAAAATTTATCGTTTAATCGAACTTACATCGATAATGTATAATTAAGAAGCAATACTTTGGATCTTCTCAATACATAAATTATATTCAAAATACAATATTACTAATATAGATTGGTTTACTGGAATTGCAGCTTCTTGGAATAACTGAAAACAGTGTATATTTAGCTATTTTCATTACGTAGGAAAATTCGATGATGTTAAGTTATCAGAAATTTGATTTACAAAGAATTGTTTGCAAATGTGCTGTCATGGAAACTAATGCGAATGCCAAAGCGAATGTAAACGCGAATATTTCATCTTCAAACGGGTGCAATTTAAAGTGATCTGTATTTAGTTTTCATTTTACAGATGTTACATAAACAAGAAGATCCTTGAGCATAGATGACAGCTGGTTAATATGAATAACAATTTTCATACTAACACTATTTCGATCTCCAATATTTATGAAGTTGTACAAATTTGAAATCGTATGGAGAGTACGAAACAATATAATACAAAATACCAATAAAATGTATGAAAACTATTGTGAAAGCTATAATGTAAATAAATATGAAAACTATAATATAAAAATGTATACAAAAGTTCTAAAGTATTTTAAAGACTTTGCCATTCATGTACAGCCGAGCATTCAAGGCTCTTGTTTTTGGACAGGGCCTTAATCTCTGTTCTAATCCCGATGCGGGTATGGATGCTTTCTTATCTTTCAGGCTTCCTATGGTGTTTGTTAATTCTGTATTCGATACAGTAAGCTCTTGAGGCCTCGGTACAAGCAGAGTATGCCCACGGCTCTAACATAGAATAAGCGTCATTTTTATAATCTTCAAGCCTGATTTTTTTTCTTTATTTTATATTATGTTAATATTTTAGCAAGCTTAAGAGTAGGTTTATAAAAACCTACCTTTGCCTTCAATGCATTTGACCTTTGTCCAGTCAATCGCGCACTTTGCGTTTAATCAAATACTGCTCGATTTTAGGATATTTTTGAGTAGAACCCAAACTGAAATGAAATAATGCATCTCATATATGTATTTTTTGTTTGGTATACGATATATTTCATTCATCCTCAAAGGAAAACAAAATCTAGCGGGTTTAGATCTGGTGAAATGAGTGGCCAATTGAATAAGGAGAACAGTTCTTAACATCAACGTAACTGCGTCACTACTCGGAATTGAATAACAAATAAATAAATTGCTTGAATAAATGCTTAGATTTGTTTATTCTAATTTTCTTTGGCTTCAAATGTCTGCTATAGTTGCCACCAACAATGAATGATTTCCATGAACAAAAAGAAATCATCAAAACAGTTAATGATTAATAAGGAAAATTTACACTAAAAAAAAATTACTGAATTTACAATAATAACAATATCGTAATATTTTTATTTTCATTCACGAACAGTTTACAACAGATCAGTTTTCAAGAATAGATGTCACTGAGGTATACCTGAAATGATTAATCCATTACTAAATACCACGTCCCCTTTAAGAACATCTGTGAGTATCTGTGTTTCTGCATAGATTCAATAAGATTCTTATTTAATCTATGGTGTTTCTGATATGCAATGGTTCCTTTTTGGGGATTCTATTGGTACCTTGATTTATCATTGTGAGTAAATTAGTACCTTCTGATGGATCTGTTGATATCTTATGAATTTATAATATTTCGATTTAGCAAATGGAGTAGGCCCTAATCATAGTCTGTGGTCATTATATCCTAAGCTATTAAATAACAATGATTTTCCATGTGGAAGTTCAGAAATATATTGCAGGTATTTATTATTCAGAAATGTATTTATTATTGAAAATAAATTAAAGAGATTATTATACTGCTACAAAGTAATCCGGTTTATTCTATGAGGGTCGAAACATCCCAAGTCTTATTATTCGATTTGAGCTTTTTCTTCTATGATTGTCTCTTTATTTCAACGAGCAACGCATTAAAACGGGTTCACGGATTCCTTAACATGCTTAGTTATGATCTAACTTAACGTTTTATGAAGAATTGGTGAAGAATTTTAGACCACCACATATCACAATTAAAAAAAAAAATTATATATAGACGAGTACTTTCGAAATGGTCTACGTTTCTTTCTCTGACAAAGAAATATAGACCATTTCGAAAGTACTCATGTATTTTAATTGTATATAAATTGTATTTTTAATTGTGATGTATGGTGGTCTAAAATTTTTCATGAATTCAATTTACACACGTTAATTACTTTAAACTTACACATTTTATTCTGACACATTTATTTGGTCCTCATCCCTACAATTCCTCAAAAATGACTCAGAAATCCCGTGCAAAAAAAAATTTGATACATTTACTTACTTATGGCCCAACTTTAAATAAGGGAGATTATTTTGATGTCCGCCCATATTTGCCTCCGCCATCTTGGCTCTATGCTGAGTCCCTTATGTGATGGGACTTATTTACACTTAACACTTATTTATCAAACAATTTAAGGTATATGTTTGAAAAAAAAAAAAACCTGTTTATATCTGTTTTACATATTTTGTTAATAATCCATAATAATGTAAATTAATAAATTTAAATAATTTAAAACTATTACAATTTTTAAGTTTTTCTTTGTTATGAAAAACTTAAAAAAGAAAGGAATTTATTAATCCCTTTAATGTGTTTAAGTTTTTATTTTAGTCATACCGTAAAATAAACAATAATTTAATGATGATAGGTTTTACGAATATTAAAATTAAAAAAAGAATCAGTGTTCATTTCAAACCATAATTTATTCTGAACAATGCAAAATTGGACAAAATTTGGAATATATCTATTTAGTTAGCGAATTTTGCATATTAATAAACCCAATTTAGTAAAAAAATAAAGTTATATTTTTATGGATGGTTAATAAAATTAATTAAATTAAATCATAGTTAAGCAAAAATTTAGTGTGTAGGAGAGTCATCAATTACTGATTAAATGTTAATTTTCTTTTATTGCCGGCCACTTTGACACAAACAGAGAATACTTGGCGAATATGGGAGAATGTTTGGAGCAATAAGACCTCTTGAAATAAAACCATAAATAGCAGAAAAAGAAGGATAAAATTCAAGAAAATCTCACAAAGGGAGTCCCTTCAAACGAACACAGGAGAAAGAAATAACCATACTTCCTTGGGATTCGAACCTAGATCTTATGGAATATCACGTGGTTGCCACGCTGATGACCAGATTACTCAATCACGCGGGGGAGGAAGAGAGGATAACTACGGTATTCTGAGAATGTATTGTTGAGATTTTACATATTAGATTACGAAGAAAATATAAAGCTTCCGTTCTGAACTATCCAACAGCAAAATTATTTTTATAGAAGAGTCTTTTACGTCTTAATGCTTTATAGACATTGTGGATAAAAATAACCACTTAAAAAAATATTTAAAATAACGCTTTTATAAGTGTAATACTGTTCTCAATAAATCATCAAAATAAAAAGTAGAACCAGAAATGAAAAAGGAAATTACATTTAAAATCTTTTGATAAAAACATGTTTCATTATTTTTGTTATTCAAAAGCAATTCATGAAAGACATAAAACACTAACAATCCTGGAACAGGTTGCTTCCTTTTTTATTTTTTATTTTTTTTTTCTAATAGGAGACAATTGTTTGATTGCAAAGTCACGAATCTAGATTGTATTCCTTATATACAACTTCCGTGTTTGCTAGAAGTCAACAATATTTCTCATAGAGCACAGCGCCATCTGAGGAAAATACACATGGTAAGAAGGAAGAACGAAAAAGTTATCATTCGAATGGAAATGAAAATCTAAAGAAAGATAATGAAAAATAGGAAGGAAGAATCATATTTCCGAAGAGTTATCTACAATAAAAATGCCTCACAATATTCCAATATGCAAATACTACACACAGCATATTTACGAAATAGTAATGATGAATATAGTATAAATACGTGATTGTAAGCTTGCCATCAATTACTTACACAAATCAAAACATATAATGTAAATTTCTTCAATAATAACCTATTTTATTTGTGCATTATTGATTAAAGTAACCCCCCCCCCCAAAAAAAAATTAAAAAAGATTTGTTTTATTACTTTCAAAACAAAATATTCATTTAAAATTACTTTTATTTTAAAATTATTCTTCAAAAGTGTTTTAAATATACTTTAAATTAAAATATTAGAAATGACTTTTTTGTAAGACATAATAAACAATACAAGTATAGGCTATTTATAAATATTAAGTCCATATTTCTTCTTGATCTCTACTCTTCTAGTTGTCATATTATTACAAATAACGACATCTTACACCAGTAAATATATTAGATACAATAATTTAGTAAATTTAGTAAATTTGTGTTTTGATTGCCAAAAAATGTAAAATTAGAAGAATTAGAATATTAAAGTTTTAATTTTATTCGGTTGTTGATATCAATAATGTTTTTGACTCTGAGGATTGTTAAAATGTTTTTAACAATATTTCATATTATAAGAATGTATCATGCTCCTGTCAATAAATTGTTACAATCGGAAATTGTTTGGAAATAAGCTTTATAAAGGAAAGAACATTTCTCTTCCCGAAAATGTATTTTAATGTATTTTATCTAATATATTTATTGTTGTAAGATGTGGTTATTTATAATAATACAAGTAAATTGTTTAAAAGAAATTAAAAAATAGTAATTGCTAACTTAATTATTACCAATTCAACTACTTTAAACGCTTAAGCGGTATTACAACATTTTGATTGGGGGGGGGGGGGATAAAAACTCTAATCAGTATTTTAAATTACCACTGATGGTAACTAGTAGATAATTTAATTCATGAGAAATTTGTTAGTTAAAAGGGAAAAATGCTTGTCGACATTTATTTTTCCCCCTCAAAATATTGGGGGGGGGGGGCAACTTCCCCCCCCCCCCCCAAAAAAAAAATTCCGTCTATGTCCAAACGAACTTAAATTGTTTCTTTAACAAAGGAATTTAATCTTAAAGAAACTGCTGAAAAACAAGTGTTCGTTATACTGATGGTACTGTATGGAATTCAATGAAAAAAATATTAAATACTTTTCAGAGTAGAAAAATAAAAATATGTACTTGACCTTTTTCCTAGAGACAAACCTAAATACTTATTTACTAGTGAACCATAAATTAGCCTAAATCAAAAATTCTTAATTTACAATGAAATTAAAACTACCTTATTAGATTTCTATTGTATTATCTTTTTTTTTCAATTTAAATGCCTTGTAAAATTTTACAGGAAGTAAATAATCTTTAATTGAGTTTTATTCAGGATGTTTTTGTAAACAGAGAACCCTTTCCTTTTTTTTTTTCTACGAGATTTAAATAAAAACTCGACGAACTATTTTTCTCAGGCAACATTGATTCTATTACTATTTTTTTTTCTTCTATTTCAAAGCAAACAAGGATATAATTTTAGGGAAATTAATATGAAAACCTACTCTTACAGGATTCGCGAAATGAGATGCTTGTCTATCTGGTTTGGCCCTGGATTACCATAAGTATGTCGAGCGTTTTGGTATTCAACCCTTTCCATAGTGTTCTTCGCTTCTCCTAAGTCCTTCTTGGCTTTTAACATTAATCGAGATATCAAATAAAAAAAAATACTTGTTCACTTCAAACGCTAGGATTATTATAATCCAGTCTTGGCGATCGTCTTTGATACAGAGTTGATCTCAGCTTTTGTTTTTCCTCTTCATTCTTTCCGTCGCAGTGCAATGAACGAAGTTAAAGAAGAATAGAAGGAATAACACAAAAAAAAAAGCAAAAACGCTACTGTTGTAGCGATAAAGACACATTCGCCGCGAAATAGTTCCAAGCTTATCCTATTGTAAAGCAGTTTCACGCTACTAAAAATTAGATCATATTCTTTGAAATTTAATCTTACTTAATCTTACGAATTGTAAAGTATAACTCAGAACAAAAAGCTAAAAAAAGAATAAAGAATTTTACATTCATTAGTTTTCTTTACTAAATTATAAAATGTAAAAAAAAATACTTTCTTAATTGTGCGCGTTATTATTTTTTTTTTCAATAAATTTTTAAGTTAAAAAAAAATCAATTGATTTCTAAGTATTTTGTTGTACATCTTTTTGGTTTTCTTGGATTAAGTTTGCTTAATTTTTACAAAAATACAAAATAGGTATTGTATATGTATGCATTGTTTACTTTTTACTTTCTGCTTATCTGAATAGAATAATAATCGAAGAAAGTGAAATTTATGTCCTACCTTGTTCTCATCACGTGGTATTTCCCACACCTGACTCTTTCTGCCGGGCATGACGACGTTCTGCCCCGTGCAACACCCCAGACACTTCAGCCGGGTGTGACGGACTCCGCTTGTGTTCCAACTGCCTTACCGCTGCACGTGACCCGCAGGCCTACATTAGTATGTATGTAGGCTCAACGGTATCTTAAAGGCCCGCCCAAGCATACAAACTGGCCTGTGACGTTCGCTCTTGCCCACCGTAGAGAGTATTCTGTCCTTTCTTATTTGTTTATTTATTTATTTTCTTTCTGCTGCGTCCTCTTTTAAAACTGAGACTTCGCCTTCTATCAGATCTTATTTCGTTGTAACAAATATTGACGTGAGATAATAAAAAAATCGCTGACTAAAATTAAATATTTCCTGAAGAAGACAATAAGCCAATGCTACGTTGATTCACAGGAAACAGCTCAATTAAGCGTGATTTGTAGAGATTACAAAGAAATAAAAATCCTCTGACTCAACAAGAAGTTATCTACTTATTTTAAGAAATTTCTTTTGTAAATTAAGTTTCAAATATGACTTTATTCCTGATCTCTCTTTTCAGATCATGTTTCATTTCAGAAGCTATTAATATTATATTCTAATAATTTAGCTTCATCTAAAATATTAAATGTAGTTACATGCATTTACAAATGTAATTGAACAATAATTTTGAATATAATTATTCAAGTGAATACAATTTTATGGTAAAACATAACTTTAAGGGAAAAAATTTAAAAATAATGATAAATAAAAAAAGTTAGGAATATAAAAAAACAAAAAAAAAAACAAAAACAATGCTGAAATTGAGAAAAAAAGATTAAGAGAAAAAAAAAAAAAAAACAAAATCAGTATGTACGGATTCGAACCGACAACTTCCAGCATGTGAGTCCCGAAACTTACCCATCATGCTAGAGCTGACAAATGAAACGAAATGGTTCCATTTCTAACATTAAAGCTAATAGCGGAAATCCAATAAAAACAATGCCAAATATCTGGAACATGGGGGGGGGGGCATTTGCCCCTGAAAATTACTCTATTCTTACGCTGTTTGGGGCTCTGAACAAGATGGTGAAATCTGTTTGTCGATCCGACCTTCCGTTCGGGGGAGGACAGAGAGGGACGGACTATGGATTTTGGTCGCTAAAACACTTAGAGCTACTTAAGATTACGTTTTTCATTTTTCTTTTAAAATCTTGAAAAAAATGCAGATATCAAATTTTGGTATTTAAAATTCTGTTATAGACCGAATACAACGAATCTTCTTAGAATTTTCTATTGCTGAAATACAGAATATATAAATATATAGAACAAACGGAACATACATAATACATGTAGATGTATGTTTAATTTATTTTTATTTATTTTTTAACCGAACTTAACTTGAAAAATAGGAAAAAAAGAAAATAGATAGCTCTTTTCTTTTCTTTCTTTTTCTTTTTATATTGTACTACGTGGAAAACCTTGCTTTCTTTCCTGCAAGTAAGACGGGCGAGTGTAGGACTGGTCCTCATCTCTCATTGATTCGCGGAGCCCTCCAGTATCTACAGTGCTATGTTCTTCAATCATAAACTTCAAGTAATTCACAAATTGAAGATTTAAGTACATGATTAAAGTAACAACAGTACTGTATATACCGTGGCTGATTTTTGCACTGTTAAAATGTCTAAGTTACAACTTTTATCACAGTTTTATTTGGAAATGAAGACAATATTTCAATATTAAATTTGATAAAATGGATTTATTGCAAGAATTCAAAACCAAAGCTGTACATGAATAGACATTCACTCCTTTGAGTTTAGCATCAGATGGAATCGGGAACGGCCGTTTCATCCTTTTTTGGGGACTCATCAGTCCGATCCATCCTCCTCGTTGATAAACCCAGAAAGGCTGAACATAAATAGAAGTCACCTTCTCCTCCCGAAAGTGACTCCCGAACAAAATAAACAACAATAAAAAATAGGTGCTCAAATGCACTCAAAAACCCTATGACCTAATGATCATTAGGATCCTAAAGGCTTTTGATTATAATGAAACAACGAACTTTAAATTCAAAATAATCTAAAGAAACATATTTAACATGCAAAAAAATTATGAAGAATCAAAAATCAAGGCTGCACACGAATAAACATTCATGATTTATGATTTCTTTCATAATTTTTCTGCACTTTAAATTAGTTTCTTTGGATTTATTTCAATTGTTGTGTTTTTAAATTTATTCTGAAAACTTTCAATTCTTTACGTCGTTTTAACATTCTCTACCCCCTACAACGACAATTAATAGTATCTCGAACATTCCTGATGTGTATCAGAGGGATAGCGGAAACAAAGAACGACCTTCGTATTGGTTAGCATGGGTTATTGCTTGAAACTTCCAACACCAATGAAATGTTTCAATTTATCGTCTAAGAAATAAGTTTTCTCAAATTTGGCAGATTCTTGATAGAATGTGTTTGATTAATGCCTTTCTTCCATAAAATTAAGTAATTACATTTTTAAATAAAGAATATTATAAAAGAACTTATAATAATTAAATAAATAAAATAGAATAAATAGAATATTATATTTTATTGATATATGTAATTATTTTTTTTATAATTATTTTTTTTATTTCAACGTTTATTAATATAAAAAAATCACTGTCATCTATTTTTGTTTTTATTTTGATTTATTTCTTAAAAATCTAATTACTAAGAAAAACCCCAGATTAACAAATCAAACAATAATTTTTTTATCGGATTTTAAAGATATTTTAGAAGTGAAAAATGCGGAAACTTGGTCTTCTGTTAAAGTAAAAGTGAAAATACATAATTAAAAAAAACAAAAAACCTCTTTATTTGATGGGTTTTTTATCGACAGATTGAGAAAAACTATTTTATAAAAATACTTCCTGGATTCTTTTATTTTTTTAATATTCTCGTAATTAATCCATTCAAAAGAAGGCCAGATAGAAAAAGGGGAAATGCACTTAGTTCTACTGGAGTGTTTATCTCAGTAGGGGTCCACCTAATAAGGGCCTGACCCCCAGGGAACGGAAAGAAAGACACAGAAACCAAACGAAAGGGTCACTTTAAAATATCGATTATTTATTTATTTTCTAAATAAATTTTAGATAGGTTAATATTAGAGGCTAATTATTCGTTGTCAGAGAATATATCGACTGCGAAAAATTTAAACAAGAAAACAGCGTTTCGTAAGGTTTCAAATTTGATTGTTTTATTCCAGTTGATTTCACTTCTATTGTGAATCTATCCGAATAACTTTTTTTTTTCAGGCTAGTATTCTTGGAAGTTCGCGGTGTGTTCTACAGAAAACATATCTTTGTCTTTCTTCAATAGGTTGTTTGAGTGTGTTGTCAAAACTTACACGATATGATGTCATAGACGGAATTTGCGCGGGGGGGGGGGGGGGAAAAATTTCCTCCCCCCCCCCCTCCCCAATATTTAAAGGAAAAAAAAATAAATATAAGCATTATTCACTTTTGTCTCCCCCTCCCCCTCCATCAAAATGCTGAAATTCCACTGATGTATGAAGTCACAGTAGAAAAGAAGCACTATTTCTATTAGGTAGAATACTGAAAAAAATCACTATTTGTAACTTAATAAACCACTGAAAAGTATCAATTGAAATAAAAAAAAAGCAAGTCAAGAAAGAAAGAAGCACTATTTCTACAGTAAAATAAACCAAAGAACGCACATAACTAAACAAAACAAAACACAAATTCACTGAGCTATTTTTGATATTAGTGCTGGAAATGGAGAACAGCGCTGTTTCGAGGCTTTTTGGCCTCTCATCAGCTCCACCTATCCAGCATACCTAAGCTCAGTGAAATGGGACGAATATTTCTATTAGTACATTATTGAAAAATCACTATTTGTAACTTAATAAACCACTGAAAAGTATCAATTGAAAAAAAAAAAGCAAGTCAAGAAAGAAAGAAGCACTATTTCTATTAGGTAGATTATTGAAAAATCATTATTTGTAACTCAAAAACCTGGAATCACGTCAAAGTCAAGAAACTTACGATAAATATGCATCTCATCAACCAAGATGACCAGAATCAGAGAAATTTTGCCTAATATTTGCTCAGAATTGGAGACAATCGAGAACCACGTAAAGAAGGAATGATAACATTGCCTGATAATCTTTGCGGAGAAATGGAACAATTCAACCAGTTCATAGAAAATATCTTACCTGAAATAAATGAATGGACAATTCTAACTCCGAAGAACGAGAGTGTCGATAACATTAATCGAATGATAAGTCAAAGAATACAAGGAGAGATTAGAGAGTACATAAGTGCGGACAAAATTGACACTTCTGATAATCCACAAAACGAACATCTCTATTCGCCTGAGTATCTGAACTCAGTGAATCTCAGCGGTATTCCTCAACATTGTTTGTCATTGAAGATTGTATCTCCAATAATGTTGTTGCGAAACATCAATCCCAAGTTTGGACACTACAACGGAACTCAACTTAAATGCCGTTCATTCATGAGATAATCATGTCATAGAAGCCGAGATTATAACAGGAACTCACAAAGGAGACTTTGTTTTTATCCATAGGATGTTTACGCAACCAAGCGATAATCTACTTCCATTTACTTTCACAAGAAGGCAATTTCCGATCAGACCTTCTTATGCGATATCTATCAATAAAGCTCAAGGACAGACTCTAAATAAAATAGCCATCTATTTCGAGAACGATGTTTTCACTCACGGACCACTGTACGTTGCAATGTCTAGAGTCACAAGTTATCAGAATTTGGTTATCTTCACTCGAAAGAATAGTCACAATCAATTCGCCGCCAAGAATATCGTATACAAGCTATGATATTCATATATCATCTATATCAACCAACATCCATCTCAACATATCTCTTCTTCAAATATCTATATCGATCAATCTGTATACTGGGGATGGCCTAGTACATAAAAACCAGTAAATGTGATAAATTTAAAGACAATTATCTTGAAACACAAATGATGTGCGCTACTCTCACGTGCGCTACTCTCACGTGCGCTCCTCTCACGGAATCATCTAGTAGGCCTACGTAATAACACATTCAGCTATAATGTTAACCAGGGTGGCCATATTTCTAAGATCGCAATGGGGACAACAAGCAAAAAAAAAACTTTCTTCTGAGCATCTGAGCAAAAGAAGAATTTTTTTTTTTGGATGTTTCCCTGCCATATGCAGACGGTTGGTCACCCTAATATTAACCAAGCTGACATTGCGTTTCATGTCACAGCTTCGGCAGAGCTTAGTGGGGTTATAATCTTCCCTAGGGCAACCAAAAAATGAAAAATCTAGCATTTTTATTTTATTTTGTTTTATTAACTTTGTTTTTGTTTTGATTGGAAAGCATTTTGTTTGTAAGTCGTCCCAATCTATAAAAAAAAGCTGTATTTTTTGGTTGAATGGCGGAGGTCAACAAAACCTTCCTTTTCCATTCCAAATTCCTTGGTCCGCCTACGATATAAACTGCCTAGTTTTAAAATAAATCGCGAAATAGTTAATAATTGAAATAAATTATTAGTTTCAGATTTTATCCGAGGTACATATATTTTAATCCCATTCAGTCATCGTCAATTGCGATCATGATAGCTGAATACATCCAGGAAGCTGAAATTTTACAGGTAAATGAGTTTTCACGAAGTCGAGACCTAGCTAAATCGCTTTCTCACACCTGAAAACGGTAGATTCAACTCATTTCATCAAAATCCTTAGTCCCGTTTTTAAGATAAAATTTACAAGAAATGCTAGCTTTATAAAAATATTTTATTTGATTTGATTAGAAAATACGTATAAATCTATCTATCACTTGTATATGTGTGTTTTATCTTTCTTTTAATTTTTAACTGGGATACAATAAAAGACGTAGGAAAGAGCAATCCCTGCAGTTATTACAGTTTGAACGAAGGAAACAAAAATAAACAACGGAAAAAGTAAGATTTAGTTCAAGTTTATGATTGTTTAGAAATTAGGTTTCTACGGCCTAAGAAAGTTTGTACCGCGTGACAGTATTTCGTGATTGATTATTAGGACATTTTTCAACACGTTTCCCGTCATTCCTATATCTCGAGTTCTTTAGAGCATGAAGACCTTGCACTAAGTGGAAATAGATCTTGCTTCACCATTTTCGGTGCTAATTGCGTCGCACCTTGAGTCTTTTGTTTATGAACGAATTTCTCGAAATCATTGCGTGGTTTCGGGCTTTTGGAGGCGGTCTCGAGGTGTGACAAGAATTTCCTATTTTGATTTATTTTTTGTTTCAATTGCTGTTCTCGTTGCGGTAACAGGATATTATTAGCCAATTGAAGTCATAAGACAGAACTTAAGATGAAGAACATTGTAAGACGTTCTCTTTCTTAGTAACTTCACGTAATATTGGAATGTGCGCCTACAGTTAGTTCTGAAATGTATTTATGACTCTAAAGCAAGGTTTCTCTGGCTTAAATAAAATCACTAAAAGGAAGAGAGAAATTCGAAGAGTCCAAATAATAAGAGCTAGATCAGTGTTTCTCAAATGATGGGATTTTTAACCATATTCGTATATTCATACTGAGACTGAATAAAATTGATACTTCAATCATTCTGATTTTCCATAGAGTTCATTATAATCATTATAAATAAGCGAAATAAAAATTTAAAAAATTCAGAAAATCATTTTCAAACACATAGCTGGAGCTGGCAAATTTTAAATGCATTTAATTAAAAGTTAAGATTATTTTTGTTGTTGTTGTTGTAATATTACACGACCACGATATTAACTTTCCAAAATCGTGGAAAGGTAATAAGTGGACTACAACAGGCAAACACGAAATACTACTTATCTTATTAGGTATAAGGATACATAAGGTTCTTATATTTGTTTAGTACAAGTAAAAAAAAACACTATGGAAATTAAAGATAATTTGTTATATCTCACTAAAAGCTTAATAAACGTAGAAGCAGCGTCAGCAATTTAAAAGGTTTCACAACCGACAGCCAAAAATAATTATCAACATTAATTAAGATCTAAAATTGTTTCTTTCTTGATTTTTAACCCTATTGCTTCATGAGAATGTTTCCTCATTAGCATACATTGTAAGAGGTTGAAAGTCCTTTTGCTTTATATATTTCTTCAGTAATGAGAATGTCTTGATTGGATATTACTTTATCAGCGTCCATTAGTTCATCAACCAATGAAAAGAAACCTAATGATGATGTTTTGCTAAGAAATAATGACAGCTTAGAACAGCTTTGACATTCTTTTTATCCATATAACTTTCATAAGAATACTGTAATTACGCGACAAGATTAAAAATTATTATTATTCTTATTAGCCTTAGTACGGAGACCTTGTTTACTGGTGACTGCTCCTGGCTGATGATCGCCAAAGACCGTAAAACAGCTATTCCAGGATGTCACTTGGAAAACAATTTGATCTCACCCATTGTTGTTTATTATTGTTATTGTTGTAATTTCTGAAAGCTAAATACATTGTCATAATATTTACATATATACCAAATTCATTCACACAGAAAAAGGAGTAGCAGTCAACAACATAAAATAGAACGTCTCAATGTATTTTAACTATAATGAAATCATATTACCTAATTTATCTAAATTCGCTTTTAATATGTTTAGAAATATTATCTTCCGTTTATTTGCTTCTCCAGTAGTCTTAGAAATACTTTTAGGACATTTACAAGCTATAATAAATAATGCGACAAATACAAGATTGAAATAACATAATGATACAAATGATGTCACCATACCACACAACAAAGACAGACGAACATAGCGCACAACGCAGAACTAAGTGGTAAGCATATAGTATAAACGCTTCCTCTACTGTTGCACCAAGTAATCCCACAAATTTCCAGAAACCATTAACAGATTTTCAAGAAATTATCAAATAATATATTCTATATACCGTCATTTTCTTATTATATACCCCGCCCATGTAGCCTTGTTTTTTCAATATTGTGGAGGGAAAGTAGCAGATATGGGGGCTTCTTTGTTTGGCTTCAGTTGGTCTTGGCACAGACACTAATCATGGACAGACTATTGTGGAAATGTTTTTCTTTTATTTCCAACGCACTACAATCGGATGTTACATTAACAGATATTCTTAGAAAGAAAGAAAGAACTAAAGAGCGAAGGAAAGAGCTTTTACTTTCCTATGCTTACTTCAGTATTGAATATTACAAATCATTTACTTCTCCCATCAACTGCGAACAAAACAATATATTGAACATTCAAATGACTGACCGTCTTCCTTTATTAAAGAGGAAAATATGTTCCTTTTTGTCTTCTAATTATTGAGACTGTATCGTACCTTGAAGTACATTCAATATCTATAGATTTTGATTTGTGATTCTTGTAAAGTCCCGTAAGTTGGATTTTTTTGTTCAAAGGACTTCAGACTGTTAATCACTATGAAACGCATACAGTCTTTGCTACGGGCACACTTCTTTAGGACAACCTGACTTTATAGATAACGATATACCTAATGAATAAGATCCTGTTTATTTTGGGTTTCTTTACGACAACTGATGCAGATTTCCAAGAGAAATATTACTGATGCGATCTCTTTCTTAAGAATTGCTCCAGGGGGGAAAAAATTCCCAAGGGAACCTCCTTAAAAAAAAAGAAAATATAATTTGAACAGTTTTTCTTTCGTTTAATAATTTTAATTTTTCTTTCATTGTTATTTCAGAGTGTTCAACATTGTGAATTTACACTAGTCAACCAATTTATTATATTAAAAATAAGCACATTCTTACACCAATACAATATATTCAATAAAACATATTGAATAAATATATATATTTTATTGGTATAAGGATGTGGTTATTTTTAATAATAATATGCCGACTAGAAGAGAAAGATTAGGAGGAAACATGGACTTAATACTTATAAATTTATTATATTGCCTTTTTTTTCTGAATTACTGGCGATTCCGGGTTACGAGCGAACCGACTTACAACGTTCCGTACTTACAAGCATGCTACCCTTAAGGGTAAGTTATAATGAAATAATTGCATTAATAATTCGGGAACTTCTTTTGTTCCGTGCTTGTAAGCAAACTCGCATGGCGTAAACGATTTGTTGGCAAAGTAGACACCTCGCTGGCAAAGTAATAGAACCTCAGTAAACTAGATTCCGTTAATAGATTAGGAGTAAGTTTTGGATTTGTCTTTTTTGCTAAGAAATAGATTTCGGATATTTACTTTCTGCATAGCTCTCATGTATGACAAACCCACGTTGTAATGGCGTATGATAATGGCAGAAATTATTGTTGATCCCATGAAGAAGTAATTCAAACAATGTGTATGCGTCTTTTGTATATAGAACTGTAATTCTGTAAAATTATTATACCAATAGGGTTTTGTTTGTCATGTAAAATTAGTCAAGTGATTCTGTATAATTTAATCACAAAACATACAAACAGGCAAATTAATGTATTCGAATACAATATAAATTTGAAACGAAAGGTTAAATAATAAATAAATAAATTAAAAGTTGAAGAGTTGCGCCAAATGGTTATTACAGAAGATAGATTACCAATTTAAAAGATACACCTCGGAGGCCTTGTTCTACGCCAAATCCAGTAAAGAAACTTATTATCCATTTGATAGAGTATTAAGTAACGTTTGACTCATCTGGACGAGATACATGTAATAGAATAATTCCCGCCCATTAGCAGAATCCGAAACTGCTAATTTCCTTTGTATTATGTTTGATTTTAGGCTTTACTACATTTTCCAAACGTTTTTAAATATTATTCTTAGCATCTTCTCACATTCAGTTTCTATTCAATCACAATAAGATACAATTTTTGAAATGTAAAAATGAATTGTAATAAACCATATACTACTAAACAAAACCATTCTGTAAGTATTCTTGTGTTTGAAAGAGTGAAGCATATCTCAGAGAAATCTGGGTTTATTATTCATTAAGACTGAGGTTTTTCCAGATAGTTTATCATGCAGATGGATGAAATGTCCTGTATATAATAGATAGCTTGTTTCATCTAATTGATCTTCAGACCTGCATTTCTTGATGTTAGACTGTTGATTCCATAAAATCCAAAATACTTCAAAGTATTTTACAAAGACACAAAGATGATATTTAAAATACTTCTATCCGATTTTATGTTTGTCTTGACAATACGACAAGTATATAGCAGTGATTGTTAGAATTACAAGCAAAGCGATAAGACAGAACTTCAGACATGTGAAAGAGAATAATAGCTTTAAAGAGTAAAAAAAAAGGTGAAAATGTAAAATTTATGAAGAAGTTAATTGTTAAATCTTGAAGAAGTCGCAAAATATATATGAGCGGAATGTAGATACCAGTTAGCAGTGCTAAAGTCAGTTCATGGATATCTTTGATTCCTGATCCTGAGAAAGATCTAAGAAGAGGTTCATTAGCAAAAATAATAGAATGTAACCTAAATGCACTTATGTGGACTTAGAAATGGAGAGGCAAAAACACTTATTGTGAATATAGCTTAAATTCAGAGATTTAAGAATATCTCACAGACTACAAAATATCCATAGTTAGAATTTATCATAAGATAACGCTTTCAGGAAATTTCCAAAAAAAAATAATCAGGAAATCTATTTTATCTTCTAATATCTTTTAATAAAAAACTAAAAAACAAAAATGAATGTGTAAGACTGTTTTTAAGCAACGAATAAACATTGGGTAATTTACATTATGAAATATTCTATTTTATCGTTAGAGATATCAATAAGAAAAAAAAATGCTAATATTTGCTTATTCGAGTTGTAAATCAAATTGTAGAGATTTCCTAATAACGAAAAAGAAAGTAGCATAATTTGATTTCACTGTCAGGTCTGATTTACAGGTTTGTTTAATTTTGATAAAAAAGGTCAATTACACTGAAAATTATCAATTAAAATTTGTGGTATGAGAGATCATAATAAAAGTGGGCTTTCAATAAGATAAGAAATAGAAAGAGTTAAAAAGATATTATTATTAGTCCGTCAAACGAGAGAAAAATGGACCACGCCCATTTTCAGAGGAAAATGGCGTACAAATTTGGTATTTTGCTTATGCCCAAATCACACCATCATATTTTTCATCATTGTTTTCAATCATTGACCCTATCATTGAGGTCTATGATCGTGTGATTTGCCTCTGTTGACCATTTTCATCATTGAAATCAATGGTGAAAAAATTTAGGAACTGCTCTTTCCGATCGTTGTTTTCAATGATGGTAAAATTTTAGTGAAATCTCCAATCAGAACCGACGAGCTTCGAGAGCGAAGAAGCCAACCGGCGCCATTTTGGCCACCGTTTCGAATGAATCGGAAGGCTTTTATAAATTAAGTATCACAGTTAGGAGATTATCTTTCGAAAATAAACAATATTTTTACTGAAATAAATTAATTCTATGCGTTAGAATCTGCAGATGACAACTTTTTAAAGAGAGATTTCATTTCTCCTTGAGCTCGTTACGCTCGCAGGGGCCGGTGAGATTTGCCGCTGTTTCACCTCGCTTTCGCTTAAATAGTAGAGATGCTTGAATACAATATACAATTAGTTTCGAACAGATTGACAGCTTGCTAAAAGTCATTTCAAATTCTATCGAAATTGCGTTGCCAAAACACGATTTTAACCTCTAAAAAAAGATTAAACACAGTCTTTTCGTAACTGGGGAAACTTTCACCAGAACCTTCGAGCTCAACTCTGATTGGCTAGCGCTCTGCCAATCAGATGCACTGTTTCATCATACTTCGTCTATATGGCGGAAAGCAAGGAACGGGGAACACTTCATTGAAAACAATTATCATTTCAATGAAGCAAATCAATGATGAAAAAATATGCTGGTGTGATTTGGGCATTAGCGATTTGCATTATCTGGTTTCTTTTGTAGTTTTCCAGCTGTCCCTTAGAGAGCATCGCGCTTTCGTTTCATTCCTCAAATTCCTTTATTTACTTTTTTTATTCATTTTTGATTCTTTATATTAAATGAAATTGTTAATTTCATTTGTTAATTACTTTTACAATTGTTAATTACTTAGGATGTTTTACGACTTCAATGTATTGAAGTGAAGTTATGAAAAGGGTTGTTTATTTTAAATGAAATTTTTAAAATTACATTGCCGCCGACAGTTGAAATTCCTACGCCTGTTGCATCAGCAGTAGCCTTCCAGAGTTTTGTTTTATTCTTCACCTGCAGTCTTGAAGTGCACTTACAGATTTTTGTAATCTGCTGTGCTTGGTTGTGGATTGTTTTGCAAGAAACGCCAGGGAAACCTATTTTTTTGATGACGTTTAGTTTCCGAATCCAACCGAGAATCCATAGCTGACGCCATCTTTAAAAGTCTCAGAAGGGAGGGCGGGGCTTATGAAATGTGCCAGACACACTAACCGAGTAAACTTCTCTCTGATTGGTGGTTTTTCTTTCATTTGACAGACTAATAATGTAAGTAAGGCCATTATCTAAAGAAAAGAATAGTCTTTTAACTTTTAACCATGATTATAGGACATTTCAATAATTGCTATTGTTATTGATGTTGCAGAATTTCCTAGGAATGAGAAGTAAGTTGTAAATTCTGAATTTACTGCTGTATGAAAGCATGAAAAGAATCCATCAACGAGACAAATATTTAAATACTAAAGTAGTAGTGACATTTCCAGATTAACAATTGTAAAGGTTTGGCATTAAATTTGCATCGGTACTGCATTTCAGTTGAAATCATTTTTAAGCAGAAGCAATTGAATGAGAAATTGAGAAATTATATTCTGGAATTGTACAAAAGAGTAAGAAACATCTGAAACTGCACAAATACGTAAGAATTGTT